>JAPDFK010000213.1:0-81888 GCA_027569635.1 Lasiosphaeriaceae sp. G1095 | reverse complement strand
CCCCCCCCCCCCCCCCCCCCCCCCCCCCCCCCCCCCCCCCCCCCCCCCCCCCCCCCCCCCCCCCCCCCCCCCCCCCCCCACCCAAATTTTTTTTTTTTTCCGCCCCCCCCCCTCATAAACACTGTGTGTCACACATTTGCACCCCCCCCCCCCTTTAGCCTTTTACAACAACAACCACCACCAATGTTTCCCCCCCCCCCCCCCCCCCCAAAAAAAAAAAAAACATCTTCTAATTAACGAAGTCCGTATTGTTCGCACAACCTGAGCAGGCTCCCTAGCAGAGATATTATAGTAACCTTCAAGGACAATCAAAGAGTGGCATAAAACTAACAACACCTGTTAAAAGAGCTATATACGCGAAAAGTGCTAGAATGAGCATAAGTCCTAATCTTTTGTCACCCTCCACAGATATGAGCCCGGCTAGCGTAACGGTTCGCGCGCCACATGTATTTTCCCCCCGGACCGTATTCACTTCACTCTTAGAGGCTTTTTCCTTCCGTTTTGTTGCAATATGTAGACCATTCAATAACACCGTCAACCATTCTCCTCGCCATATCTAGTTGGCAACAACCTTGCTGCATGGAATGTCAGTTGAACTACCCGCCAGTATGGAAAGTTCCGCATCGTTGTTTTAGAGACACTTACAAGGATCCAATAGCGCAGCCGGGGAACCTGGAGAAAACACGCTCATTTTAGCGATGGCCTACATGGGAGCCAACAAAGGAAACATCATCGCTCCTTCGGTAGTTCAGGGGTTTAACTTACGGAACGAAGCAAGTGGTATCCTTTTGCTTGGTACTCCCCGCGCCCTGGCAATTAATATTGCAAAACGCAATGACAGAATACGTGGTGCCAGAGAAGCTGTTGTCGATCTCGAGCCGCTGCCAGCTATTGTATAGCAAGCCCCAGTCAGTCCGATTTTTCCCGCGTCGTCAAGTTTAGACGAGAAAGTTGAGACAGCACGCCTAGGCAGAATTGTACGTACTCGGTTCCAGTGGGGGCGCTGTAACAGTTGTCATTGGTGCCGTGGTATCTAGACAGTCCAGCAGTCAGTGAGACTTCAAGTGAGTGGCTGCATGCACTTCTGTAAAGCACCGTGACGTACGGGTCTCCATCGTTCCTGGGGAAGGTTGTGCTTGCCGCAGCATTGTGACTGCAGTTGGTATCTCTGTCTGATCGTTGTCAGTGCCTGTTGCCCAGATGATGCTTGAGAGCGAAAACGCACAGAAACGATAGCGGAAGCTGACAGCGCGCTCGCCGAGGGTTCTGCGCTCTTCGAGGGGCGCAGGAAGTTCCGCCACAGCCCGGCCCACAATGGGAGTCGCAGCAGTAAAGCCAGCTGTCAGGGCGATAAGTGCCAAGGTGAAGAAGTTGGGTTGAACCATGGTTGCTGACTGAGAAGCTGTTGGAATGGTGATGTTTGAAGGATACTGCTGGTCAAGAGATGGTGATTTCTTTCTATCTTCATGAGGAACACCTGCGATCTTATACGCGTCGGGATTGGTAGCTCGTCGGGGCGTAAGATGATGTTGTTCCAAGACCCCCCCTTCCCCTTCCCCAGGGTATTTTCACTGACAGGATCCGGGTAAACAACGCATGCAGCGCTGTGCCTCTCAGCAAGCCACGCTGTTAATTAAATTATCCTTTAGACTACACTTATCGATAGTGCCAATTAGTATAAACAGACCTCCGAGGGCGACCCGCCACATATTTGACTTCAGTCAATCAGCAGGTGACACACAAACATAACCACCATCTAGGTCTCTTAGAGATCGCTCGTCCAACGAAAATAGAGTGATCCATTGGTAGGCAGATTGCCGGATTGTATAACGGTCCTGGAGTGCCTAGCTATAGGACCTATATATCCCCGTAGGATGGAAGGATCCATCAATCTAGAGGTTGATAAGTAAATCATGATCGCAATAAATCGACAACAAGCCGGTAATTGGTGAGTTTTTCTGATTGCGGAACAAATTTCTCGGCAAAGCGTACTCTTCAATTAGCATTATCTTTTCTCCATAGCATCTCATTAACATCCAATTCTTTCACGAGGCAGAATATGTGTTAGTGCGGCTAGGCATCGTAGATAGAAGTGTCGTTATTTGTGCCTGGCGCATTACGTGGTAAGCGATACGTCGGTGGGCTTAGTTGTGTGAAAGAGCTGCTACTTTCCTGCGTGGTGTTCAGATGGCAACCGAGAAAGTCTTTGTATGGGAACACACAGAAGACCTTACCCCTCAA
Source organism: Lasiosphaeriaceae sp. G1095 (assembly GCA_027569635.1). NCBI lineage: Eukaryota > Fungi > Ascomycota > Sordariomycetes > Sordariales > Lasiosphaeriaceae > Lasiosphaeriaceae sp. G1095. The sequence continues at coordinate 79,647 of JAPDFK010000213.1, read as the reverse complement.
GTCGAGACGTAGGTGATCTTCCAGGCTCTCTGTCCACTTCAGATCCAGCGAGCAAATCCCTACCATGTTTGCCATGGTAAATGACGAACGAGTCGTGTCTGTCTCCAGACTACGTCTAGTAGATGCACCGGGAATTGACGAATAATGAGATCGGGTAGGGAGAGTGTGTCATCCCACTGTATCGAGGGCTTGTGCGGGGTCCGAGATGTCAATCCAAAGGAAATACTCCAAACCATCACTGGGGCAAGATTTCAGATTTTTAGAAGACAAATCTCACAACAACCCCAACGTGGGACGCTACGCTAACATCCTCTACGAGGACATGGCGCTGATAGCATGCTGTCGAATAGTCCCCGTTACGTGCGAGAAGTAAGAGGTTATGCTCAAGAAGTACAATGTCATGCGCTGCCCATGAAACAAGTAGCTCGTGTGATTTACCTCGTACTGAAAAGCTCTGACGAACATTTGCCTTTGCTTCCTATCTTGATTGACATTATCGTGCAGAAGCTGGAGCAATTGATCAACCAATCAACCACGGCGCTGCGTCTGGCTAGTCTGGCAGCAGTTTCATTCCCGCCGAAGGTTGATCTTCGTCCTCCGACTTCACAGCTTCAAAAAGAAATTGCTTGTTGATACGACTTTCCTGCGCGATACGAGCTTTGTCTGTAAGTGGCATTGTCAGTCCTGGAACCTCGAGCGAGACTTCATGATGACCGTGAGCTGTTTTATTAATAGGACGCAGCACATAATACTGAATCCAATGATGATGTTCCCTTCAAGCACCGGAGCCCACCAGGGGCCTAGGAATCCAATCGCTGCCGTGCAGTTCTTCAATGGCTCGTATGTATCAAGGTAGGTCTTTCCGCAAGCGGCGCAAAACTCTGCGAGTGAGTTAGTCACCATTCTCTCGCACGATCCGACAAGTTTACCGTCGTCTCTTGGGTCTTATGCTGATACACACTGATTGACCGAAAAAGTTGTTGAGTGTGGGAAAGTGAGAAGGGAAGCCAAATGAGAAGGACTGCATGCAAGACTCAAGCCTTTAATGACGGCTTGCGCTTAGCATCAGAGCAGGCTCCGTTCAGCATCACGCTGATACATCACGCTAATATGGCTGCATGTTACTTTTTGCGAACGCCAGCCACCCAGTGAGTTCGCACCGGAGGTGGGGAAACCGAAGAACCGCTAGGCGGGTAGTCTTGTCTCTAAATAGGATTCCCTACGGATGAGCGGACAGCTAGAGGGTGGTCCTTCGCTTCGAGCTGCGGAGCTGGAACAACATGTGCAGGATACACGGTGAATACAAAGGACGGCCTCATTTCTTATTCAAAAGCTATACCCCAGACGGTTTGCTTATTTTACAACTTATCCCTTCGTTGTCTTGCGGCTTCCTGAAGCTCGCTCCTCATCGCTCTGTGAGTCGCTCAGGTAAGGAGGTGGGTGGGCACCACTATGCCCGTGTTGGAGCGTAGAGGCAGATATCTCGTCATGGGCTGCGGGCTGGTGATGGGAACTACAGGAGCTTGACCCTTTTGAATTAATATTTTTGCGTTGCCTTCTCTTAATCATGGCTTCTGGATTCGTTACGTGAGGTATGATGGGTATCAAGAACTAAGCGTAGCCGTGATACTACCTACAGAAAGAGGTCAGCACATCCCGCTGCCACATAGTTCAGGGGCGAGTGATGGCGGCGCAATTTCTTGCATCAAAAGTCGTTGTTGGAGGTCGCTTCTCGCTTCTCGCTTCGAGAAACTGATAAATCGATGCAAGCGAAACAGCTATACGCCCAGAGAATCGACAGGCCGCTCGTTTCCTTATCTGCTGCTGTCGGAATTGACGGGTCCGTAGTCTGTTTGGTAGGATTCAAGTCTAACGACTCGCCGCCGGGGGCGACGGTTCCTCCCCCTGTTGTTTTTCGCAGTAGTCGCCGCTGTCGTTACCAAAGACATCTTGACCGACACTGTCGACTGTGGGATATCCGCCGTCGCGCAATACCCATTATACAGCCCTAAGACGCTCGTCGCCTTCAGGTCCCAGCTATTTACGCTCTTGGCGCAGTTACGGCTGCTCCTGTCGCTAGGGGGGCCAGGGCAAAGCACTATAGGAGGAGCATTGTTATTATTATTTTTGTCTGAGGAGTAGGCGGGTGAATGGAAAATGTTGGTCTTGTTTACACATTCTGAGCGAGTGTTCATGCGGTATGAACTAAGAGAAAAAATATACGCCGACAGCACTGCAATTTGAACATTGTGAATTCCGTTAATTCGGATTTAGGGGTAAAAAAGGGCATCTCGCACGCACTCCAAGCAGGGGCGGATATGACTGGTCGTTTGGGCGTCGCTTGGGTCTGGGTTTGCTGGTCCGTCGTTCCTCGCTCCTCGCTCTCAAGCAGCCGAAGCAGGTTCAGGGGTCCGATTCGCTGCAGCTTCGGCAGCTGCTCTCCCCACCCCTTCGCCGCGCATCGCTGCCATTGGACTTTTCATCATCACCATCTCGACGCCGATACAGTGCTGAGAAGTCCCTGGCGGCACAGGATCCGACATGACATCCTGTTCTGGGAATTCGTAACTGCCAATTGGTTTGCATTGTCAGTTGCGAGTTGCTAATTAAAGCAAACCCTTGCGAGCTGCCGAGGAGGAAGAAAATGAAAAATGAAAGGAAAAAGAAAAAAGTGAAAGGAAGAAAACTCACGGATGACAGAGGGAAAACGAGGTATTTCTGTGTCTAGTTTGGAAAATGGAGTAACCACAACGCATAAGAATCGACTGTGTAACAGGCGCATAAAAAATAATAGTAAAAAAGGAAGAAAGAAATCGAAATTCCTTCCAAACGCTATACCCAGCGTACCCATGTTTCAGTTAATTAAAAAAAAAAAACAACAACAACAACAACAGGGGAGGAGAACACCCAAAAATGATAAGGTAATTTGTGTGTGTAGTTTGCCTCCTCGAAAAACTGCTGGCAGGCTTTTAGGGAACGAGACCTAAGGCTAGGGCTACTGGTAATCAGACGTCTCTATCAAATTCAGGTCACTATCTTTACATGTTGTGAGTGATCAGGGCCTGCAAGACACTACCAAGTCTAAGTAGGGAGGGAGCACTGGTTTTATGTCACAAAGCGCCTTGAAAAGTCCCGAGACCTGCCGCCTACATAGGTAGGCATGAAGTTTGTAGTTCCGTTCTAATCATCGAGGTGTCGTAGTTGATCAGGCCCGTAAACAATCAGTCAACTGCCGGGCACCTTACCAACCACTAACCAACCAACGTAGTGCTCACAGCGTATCCTATGCGAGCCGATTTAGATTTCAAAAATTCACTGTAAAATTTTGGTGCGTGAAGAAACGACCAGACTTTGTCAGCAGCCTGAGATGATGCTCGTCAACTCCCAGTCCACGATTCCAGTCAGTTTATCCAATTTCCCCGTGACCGAGGAACTTCAACACAGTCTTCATCCTACACGGTATGCATCGTAAATAACCTTTGCCCCCTTGCGCATCCCGCTCGCGACCCACATCGAGATGTTGACGTGAGTGTAGCGCGTGTCACCTATTATCCCGATGTTAAAATGAACACCCGACGATAAACCCGGCCAGTACATATCCTACCTGTGTTCATGTTGATAAACAATCTAAATTTGTATAAACTCGGATCCACGTTGTCCGCCGTGACAGGATCGTTGAGTGCCTGAAGGACATCCGGGGGTCCTGTTCTCCAGCCGTCCGTCTTGATCTCGATGTAGGCCGGCTTGTCGTCAGCCGTTTTCAGAAGATACCGGGTATCCAGCTTGGCCGCCAACTCGGGAAGGACGTATTGGTAGTCATGACCTCCGAGCTTCAAGTCGTGGATTAGAAAAAGCCCGTGATTGCTGCCTAGATACGATGCAGGTCGTGTCTCACCTCTATTGTCCCGTTGCCCCAAGTTGCGTTCCAGGTGCCACCTGTGAAGCTGATCCAGTTGAACAAAGTATTTCCAGGTCCTGCGCCAAGGGATATCTTTGGATTGAGATCACATTCCAGGTGGAAGTCTTTGGTCAATGTAGGGACGGGTAGGATGGGGAGAGATGGGGCGGTGACATTCACCAAGCCGACAAACGGGGTGGCCGCCATGATCACCATCTCGGGTTTCTTGTGATTAACAATGTCTGAGGATATCAGAGAATACACAGTCCTGCTTTATAAAGAGACATTTTGATTCGACTACATGTAGGTTATTAGTTACCGAATCGCCTTGCCGAGAGCCCCTCCGCTTTCACCAACCACCATGTCCGAACGGTAACATCACGCACTTTACCCCTTCGGCTACACACTCCCCAACGTTTTCGTGTCTCGCTTATCTTGGAGTGAGAACCCAGCCCCCCCGGTTATATCTGGATGATATCCCACCTGCTTCCCACGTCCCGGGAATCTTCACGCGAGGTGATGCAACTTTGCGGATTGGGAACAATAGTCAACCCTAGCCTTTGGAGCTTTTGTCCAATCACCGCTATAGTGGCATTTGACTACGGTCTCGCCGGTAATTTCATCGATAGCCACGCCTACTTGTGAGGTTGTGGCAAAGGTGTGGCGGGCTGATCACTGTTACTTGGTAATTAATGTGCTCTAAGCATCAAGTCACCACGTTGACAGCCTGAAACAACGACATGTTGACAGTCTGACCAATGGGTAGCACGGGATCGAACGAACGGCGGCGCGAACAATACGGGAACTATAGTCGGCGGTGCGATGGAGTTCTGGCTCTACTACGTGCAACGACAATCGTTGTGGTTCGGCTTTTTAGAGTTTAATTGCGGAAGTTTTTACCTACAAAATCAAAAGGATGCCTCTGTCTTTACCTTAATAACGATTCATTTGTGTTTTTCTGCTTGTATTCTATAACTTTAAGTATAATACAGTTTTGCCTTCTTGCGTTACATAGGGTTGAGAATTGCTTCCGTTTCATGTTGGTACAGCATAGGTCTCGCGAGGCGTGATGAGGTTCAGCGCGCAACGAGGCCTCTTCAGCTGAACTAATACTGCTTCTTGGTATGGGTTAGCGGCGCGCGAGAACGCGTTTGCCTAGAACGCCACCTATGCGACCATGCCGGGGTTACTCAACAGCCAATCTCCTCCTTGTCCGAGTCACGATCAGCAACGGGAATTGAGAGAAGAGAGAAAGAGAGAGAGAGGGAGAGAGAAAAAGAGAAAAAAAAAAAGAAGAAAAAAGAGAGAGAGAGAGAGAGAGAGTATCATGTGGTTGATTGACGTCAAGACACTGCGACTCGTCGACATTTTTCGTCGACCGCCGCCCTATGCCGCCCTGTCTCACATGTGGGGCAGAGAGGAAGTCGGGTTCGACGAATTTCGCAAAGCAAGACACATCCAATTCCGCTCGCGATTCCGAAAAATACGCGCGACCTGCCGGCAAGCCCGGAAGGATGGCTTGGACTATGCCTGGGTCGATACTTGCTGTATCGACAAGTCAAACAACAGCGAGCTGAGCGAAGCCATCAACTCCATGTTTGCGTGGTATCGGCAGACTGATGTGTGCTATGCTCATCTGGAAGACGTGTCGGCAGTACACCCTGGTGATTTTGGCCGGCCGTTCTCACCCTTCAGTCAAAGTCGGTGGTTCCGTCGTGGCTGGACGCTCCAGGAATTAATTGCCCCACGACATGTCGACTTTTATGATGTCCGCTGGCGAAAGATTGGAGAGAAACACCGCCTGGCCGACGAGCTCGAGGCCATCGCGGGGATCGGGAGCGATACGCTGCGAGACAAGGCCTCGATGCATCTAATATCCCTCGGCAGGCGTATGAGTTGGGCGGCTGAGAGAGAGACAACGCAACCCGAAGATTTGGCCTACAGCCTACTGGGCATCTTTGACGTTCAGATGCCGTTGATCTACGGCGAAGGCGCCGAGAAGGCATTCCACCGCATTCAACACCACATCCTCGAGCAAGACGGCGATGACCACACACTGTTTGCGTGGCGGACAGATCCCTCCCCAAAGAACCGACTCCCCCAATTACGAGGACTGTTTGCGTCGTGCCCAGCCGAGTTCAAGCACTTCAGGTCGAGTTGGTGCTCGGAAGTCACAGGGACAAAGGTGAAACCGAGAGCTCGCATCTCACGAGGGCTAGGTGCTGGCGCTGAGATGACGTCGATCCGCGTGGCCAGCAATGGTCTTGAGATCACGGCCCCAGTCGAGAATGTGGCTCAGTCTCAATCCGGAGAGTCTGGCGTCCTCGCGTTGGGTTGCGTCATGGGAGAAGAGTACTCGCTTTTGGAAGCAAAGGACTGGAATCCTGTTGGCATCTACGTCGAAAAGTTGCCCGATGACCGCTATGCCAGGGCGCGGCCGTCCGACCTGGTATCCCTGGAACTAACAACTACGCCAAAGACGATGCGAATGTCAAAGCACTCATACGACGTCAAATGATCGCTCGCTCGCTCGCTCACACAAACCTCGAATTCTGAACCATCTGGAGATGAAAAGCCTGATCTGGAAGGGGGACACATCGACTTTCCAGTACGGCTTTTACATATCACACCTGAGCAGCATGAGCAGCCAAGGTAGAAACTTTCAACCCCGTTCCGTGAGTCGAAGTGAGATACCTCGGCAATTGTCTTCCAACACGGTTACTCACCACCGGAGAGCGGACCAGAGCGAGCATAGACTTCTCGTGACAGGGCCGCGGCTCCATGCGCCCTCCGCCACGAGACTAGAGCTTTGTCTCGAGTCACGTCTGGAGGCTGTCCGTCTGCAAGTCTAACTGGAGACACCCATCCGAGGAGGACGCGCATCTGTTCTCGCGGGATTCTTCCATCGCGATTTGGACTACACCGCGCGCATCCATGGCGCGCTCAAAGATATCGACAACGACATTGGGTGACATGGAAGGGCACGAGGGTCACGAGGGTAATGTGCTGATCTACCGAGTTGTGACGCAGTCGGGCGACATGTCTGTCACGATGGTCTTGCGAATGTCGGCTACCTGAAGGTCTGGACCATAGAATTTGGCTAAAGCAGCCAACCACAATGATGTACGATGGTGTCAGCCCTTTTTTATGAGAAAACCTCCTTGCATCTTAAAATAGTTCCCTGGCACCGTAGTACGAGTACATCCACACAGACCACCCAAAACACACCGCCTAATTAGGTAGCCAAATACAGTTTTTTACACCAAGAAAAACCATCACCAATCCCAACTGCATCAATGTACCGTTTGCCAGGGTTAGGGATATGTGTGGGCAAAAAAAACTTTTTTACGGTTGACACCTGCAGATGGCGTGACAAGGTGGTCTGACCTACGGCCGTCCTTTTCAATGGCACCCAAAAACAGCGGGAACATCAAGTCAACAATATTATGCAACGAGCGGGTTGTCAGCTTGGAATTCAACACATCCCAAACTCTCTCTCCATTGCAACATCATATCCCAGACTCTGGACATGGACGAAGAGAATACCACTCCAGAGCCCCCCAGAGGCACCTACCGCCGCGCGGGGCTGGGAGATGTGCGCGGGCCGTGTCCCATGATCAACTGCCTCGCCAACCACGGCTACCTGCCCCGCGACGGCCGCCACGTCAACGCCAACGACCTGGTGTCGGCCATGCGCGAGGTGGCCGGGCTCTCGTGGCCCCTGGCCACCGTCTTCATCCGCCCCATCTTCTTTGAACACCAACCACAACAGCCATCGCCCGCAGACATAGCAGACATAGCAGATCCAGCAGCAGCGACAGCAGCGACAGCACCAGTCGCAAAGCCTTTTTCGTCGTCTTCATCATCATCATCACTCTGGAAAACAATCTGGCACGCCATCCGCCACCCGACCCTTTTCGTCCGGCGGTTCGGCATGCGCCGCCCGGGCCAGCGCGACCCCTCGACCGGGGGCCGCAAGTGCATCGACCTCGACCAGCTAGCGCTGCCCGGCGTCATCGAGCACGACGTCTCGCTCACCCGCCGCGACTACTTGCAGACCGGTGACAACCGGACCCCGCAGCTGGACCTGATCGACGCACTGCTAGCCTCCGCCTCTTCCTCCTCTGGGGACGGCGGCGGCGGCGGCGGCGGCAACGGCGAGGAGGAGTCGACTACCATGATGGTGCTCACGGCCGGCGACCTCGCAGCGTTCAGACGGCGACGCATCGCCGAGCAGCGCGACGCCAACCCCCGGCTGCGCTATGGGCCTATGGAGCATGCATTTGGTTGCTCCGAGATTGCGCTGCTGCTGGACGTGTTTGGCGACGGGAGGGCGGTGCGGCGCGACTTTGCGCGCGCCTTTTTCCGGGAGGAGAGGCTGCCAGTGGCCGAGGGGTGGAGGGCGGGGCGGGACAGTTGGTGGCGCCGGCTGAGCTTCTTGGAGCTGGGACGGACGACGGGGATGGTGAGGAGCCTTGTCGGGAAGGTGTATTAGTCTAGTAAGGTAATGAGGTAGTAGTTTCTAGGGTGCCTAGTTTCATGTGGGATTGGGGAGAGGGGATCTGGAGACTACCTACCTAAAGGCACAATTAAATCCATCACGGTATTTGGATGATTGATGCAATGATGACTTGAAACAGGAGCGGTGGCAAAGATTAGACGGAGCTATGAAGATAACATATTATCCATCTCTTGGTTTGCTTCGATAATTATGTGGTGTGCTTTCACTGTTGAGTACGAATTAGACTAAGGTAAAACTTCGTTACCTCTCGAGACACTTCTGACTGTCCTTGAATCCCTCTTTCAAAGGCTCATATTCTACGACCCTTCTTTTTATTTTTATTTTTATTTTTACAATACTAATATCCCTTTCCCGTCTCCACAACTGTCTGGCAACAGCAAAACGCCACCAAAATTAGTCTTTGGACAGCCCCACCCACAACGCGTGTTGGATACTGCGATCCTTTGTGATTCCGATAAAGATGGTGACTTTCTCAGTAAGTATTTGGCGGACAGGATACCCGTTCCAAATTGTCGCCAGGTTGCTGTTGACGCGACAAGCAGAGCACAAGTGGTGGAACTTAATGCCGTTGGAAAGGAGACAGCGTGAGGAAAGACGGCGTCTAGGTGTTAACTAAAACGTTGCCAAAGATTATTGGTAGGCGAGCAGATCTAGTAAGACTCCTGGGGGGGGGGGGTGACAGTATCGATTGCAACAATTGCTGCTCTTTTCTGTGGCTTTCCCCTCCCTTTTCTTCTTTCTTGCTTCTCTGGGTATGTTGACTTGGAGTATCCGCTTGGTGGAAGATAACCGATTTGAGGGGATGATAGCAACTTGAGGCTTTCAGACCTCTTCCACTGGCCAAAAAGGCTCCAGCTCCCCATTAATACATTCCCCACCGTGTGAGTCTCTCTCGTGACTCCCAAGTGTAAACGCTCATTGTCATCCATTAGAAGTTGAACGGCAGCGAGATGACTCAGAGCGAGGGCCAGTTGCGGCTTGGAAAAACCCTCGTGGAGGAACACGCTTGTCTGCCGTGGCGTCCGACGTCGCATCGCTGAATGACTTTGTGGGCTCTAATTAGAATGCATGTTTCGCGACTTGTTAGCAAACCAGCCCTCCAAAGATCAAAGCATTTTTTTTTTTTTTTGAAGATGCTTCACATACCACGCTTGATGCAAATTTCTCCATGTGCAGAGAGTGGAATCCCAGATTGTTCTCCATCTGGTCCACGTACCCGTTCTTCGATTCAGCCCTGCGAGATATCGTTGAACTGGGTGAAAGAATTTCTGAATACTGGGCCCTAATTAGGCCTGGGGCCCCAAGCCCTAGACTAGCTGCTAGTCTCGAGAGGGCAAAGTCCTGTGTTTTCAGCTTCTTTTCCACCTCGTTTCTGTAGGGCCACATCAATTAATTATGACAAGAAAGAAAACAAGACAAACGGCAGAACTAAGCCAAAGTCCAAGCTGAGCAGTTTCCTCTCGAAATTTCAGAGCTCGGCCGTCAAGTCGGCTGCCTTCATGCACAAGAAGGCAGAGGAGAAGTACTTTAGGATCGTATTTTTATTCTATTAAACGATTGACTTTTCTTTAAAGTAAGTTTATTAGGAATGCGGAGAACTTATACGGTATAATAATTTTATAAAGCTACTGCGTAGCTTGTCTTATTTTGGCCGTAGATGACTTACTTAGGAGAGGAGTTTATAGTAGAAGTAAGCGAGGTATCTAAGGTCGTATTTAATAAAGACTTTAAACTTGTGGAAGATAGCCGACGGCTTATAATTAATATAAGTCTTTTATAATATTATTATGATGTAGGGTGATGAGGCGGATCCGAAGGGGTTGGCGATTTTTTAGGAGAGAGTTCTCAGGACACCTTGCCTTTAGAGCTGTACCTGAAGATCACCTAGTCTAGTTAACTGGGAGGCTGTCGGGGTAATGGACGCGTGATCCAACAACAGAACATTCAACTTTATTCAGTCTTGACCATCAGATTCCAGAAGCCTTGTCAAAAAAATCTGACCATTGGGCTCCTGCCGCGCAGCTGGAAGCGCCGGTGTGCGAATCGACGCCACCAGCTGTAGAGCTGGGGCTCTGCGGCGAGCCACCCTTGGCCTAGTCATCCCACACTTCCGAGGGAGATGAAGATCCATTCTCCATCTTGGGCGTTGTCCGTCCCCCATTTCTCTTCCGCCTCCTGGACCAAAATCTCCATCTAGGCGCAGGAGCCGGGTCGCTCCTATCACTGAACTCCACACTCTCCTCAGACCCAGAGCTGAGACTCCTCCCATCATAGGTCGCCCTCCCGTCCTTGCCAACCGAAAACCACGCCATCGCGGGCACCATCTTAGCCAGTGTCCCCTTTCCGGCAACGAGAAGACAAAACAAGGCAACGCCGACCGTCAGCGGCCCGGCAACCTTCCAAAACAGGGACTGCACCTCTCCCCACTCCATCCCGAGGCCCTGGGTACCCCCGCTCATGCTGAGATACGACGCCACGAAGCTGAGTGGCAGGAACGTCACTGCTACGACGGTGAAGATGACGACCGCCCTCCCCTGGTCGTCCTCCATGATCTCCGTCAGCTCCTGGACCTCCCTGACCATGCGCGAGCACAATCCCATGAGCTCCGAGAGGTCTTCTTCGTCCTGCGCCAGCTCTCGATCCAACTGGACGAGTAAGTCGCTCTCCCTCGGAAAGAGCTTGGTCCGGTCGGCTGCGTGGTCGAGGCGTCGGTGGTATGTCTTGGGGTTAAGCACGAGTGCGAAGGAAGCAGCTGTCTCTCTTTGCAAAGTGTTGAGGTCCTGGAGGATGTTGAGCTCGTCGGTAAGGGCGCCGATGCTGGGGATCTGCCGCTTTCGTGGGTTGCGGTTGATCTCGGAGTGCTGCTCGATGATTAGTAGGTATTAATCACAGTAGTAAGGTCAAACACAGTGTACGGTTTAGTATTATGCATGTCCAGTCAGGCCTGACTTACCAAGCTCTTCGTGTATTCCTCGTACAACTTCGGTGCCCTCTCTTCGTTGCACACCGGCTTTAGCAACAGGTTGCATGCGATTTTCGTTGCCAAGTAGTGCATCCCCACCGCGCTTACAGTCTCATCCTGCCTAGCGAAGTAAGTCGGAAATTTCATCATTTTCTCTACCTCGTCGATCAGATCTCCAGCCGCCGCGCCGACCTTGAGCAGAATCTCTTTCTGCGCGTGAATTTTGGGCGCGTTGTTGAGGTCTTTCGCTCCCGGAGAAAGCTCCAACTCGCTGTAGAACTGACATATTTCGTCAAGCACGTGTGGGACGGCGCATACCGACAGCACGATGAGCTTGAAGGCGTCGTAGAGGAGCGAGGGAATGCCCCGTTCCGGGCCTTGAAACACGCCGTCGCGAACAAACTTGCTCTGAACCGACGCTAGTCGGTCCAAGATCGACACCGTTGCATCTCGACTCGTCACGAGGATGCCACGAAACTCCTCTCTCAAACGTTTGTCCTTGGCATCCGATAAAGGGACGAGATAACGCCGCACTGCTTCGTCGTCCAGTTTTGTTTCTGTGCGATGCAGCTTGCGGAGGTGTGTGGCTGCCTTGCGCGCGTTGGCATAAATGGTGCCTCGTTCGCATTCCGGACACGCAGACTGACTGGCAGCGCGCGAAGTGCCTACGAAGGCGAGGCCGTCCCGTTGCGTCAGCGCAGGAGACACGACCCACCTCTGTCTTGGTCGGCGTTTGGGGTTTATTATGACGGGCGGCTCCGGGCTCGAGTCGTGGCCTCCTAACTCTGCCTGGAGCACGATTCTCGTGGGGCCCTAATTAGATCATTAATAATCATCAGCGCCTCCAATATCTCATCAAGGAGTGAGGAGGGAGTCCGCAATGCTCACTTCGGAAACCATGAGAAGCGCGGTGAAGAATTTGGACATTACCGACGACGACGACGAACAGCCGGGCGGCACAAACGCTTCCAAAGCCGAAATCGAGCAGTCAAGATACTGGCCGATAAGATGCCTCGTTTCGATCTCGGAAGCTCCCCAATTGGCGAAATATCGACTGCCCTGGCTCCTGGCCTGCCTCCGGAGTTTGAAATCATCGAAGCTACTCGTAGATGTGGCCGTTTTCTCGTAGATGTTTCCCCCGAAACCCCGATAGAGCTCCCCAATTAACTGGCTCGTGGTGAGACGCTGGCAATTGTCGGCTTGAAGCAAAGTAGCCTCGGCCCCGTCTAATCCTACCCGGAATGCTTCGGTTAGGTTTTGCGATCTTCCAGCAACCGGGCTCTCGGGCCAGCTGAGGAATGGGGGAACCCTCTTGTCTAGTTCCGGAATTCCTGGTCGAGCATCTTTGTTTTGTTAGGAAACACTACTTGGGTACCATCGCCTGCTTGTGGACAAGAAAGTCTACTCCTCATAGCCTACAGTAAAAAGACAAAAAGAAATATTAACAAAAATGGTTGACTCACCAGACATTTCCTCAAAGGGGATAGAGGCAGCCGGGAATTTCATGTCTTCCCTCCTAACAATGCTCTGGTCCAGTATCTGTGAGCTTTTCCCAGACTTTAGGTCGCTTGTTACGTCTTGGGGGTCAACGTCAAGGCTGGGCGAGGATTTCAACTTTGCCTTTCCATTTTTCCGGCTGCTAGAATATTCAGCTAGCTCGCTATCGCTGTCTGAAGACGAATCGATGTCTTCATCGCGTGGTGTGAATTTAAGCGATACTTTAAGCAGTGGTATCTCGTCGCGCTCTCGCAATGCGAGCCATCTTTTTTGCGTCAGTATAATATTACTTTCTGAGCTGAGATCTGGAACGCAGTCTCCCAGCTTCTGCCCTGATCGCTTCAATTCTTCCTTGACGGCGATTTGGAGTTCCTGGCAAAACAAATTTCAGGATTTAGCTAAATTCATTCCGGATATGGTGTACGATTCAGGGGGATGAGACTGACGTAGAGGCTATGACACTTGCTAACGGGGACGTAGAATCGCTTCTGGTCCTCGCCCATAACTTGGATGACCGAGTCCCCAGCATCGGCGAGGTTGACGTCCTCCTTTATGTAGGTCCTTCCATCTTGAAGGTCTTCTCTCGAAACAGAACCATATGTGAGGAGACCTAATTAATTGCGGAGCTCAGCCCAGCGCCGACAAACAATGATAAGTATGGATCATACCAGATGGGCCAACAATCATCCAAATCTGCCGCAGCCAAAGTACCTGGTTCGAATCACGTCCTTCGTGTTTGCGAAAGTGCTGACTTTTGTCTTGCTGTGCCGAACTGAGCCTGCGAAACGCCGCATGGAGTCGCTTTGGTAGACAGACCGCATTCCCCTTCGCCTTGGCCGTATCCGGCATACCCTTGAACAAATCGGCGTAGAGATTTGGGATGGATGCAAAGATAATCGACGTGCCAGCCTTCTCGTCGGGACTCGTGTCGCATCTGAGGACGACCCCGGGCTTGATGCCCCAGTAGCTATGCGGTTTCTTTTCCTTGATGTAGCTAAAGAGCCGGTTGATCGCGCTTGCGGTAGCCGGGTTGCTCGCAAATGTCAATCGTGCAATAGCCTACATAAGGTAGGTTAGTATTCGTCGCTGAGTAAGGTATGAAGCAGCTGCCACTATATGTACATGTAGTGCCAATGGCTGGTCGCTTACTTCGAATTCACCAAAGTCCATTAAACTTCGGGTAGAGTGCCTAATTAATTCAAACAAGACATTTGTTAGCCAGTCGAGGCTCAACTATTTTAACAAAGAGCACTGCCAGACAAAACTTACCTCCACTTCCAAACTTGGGTGTTTTGGGGCTGCCCTAGCTCCTCGTTTGAAGGCCTTGTCGCACTGTTCTGCTTGATGAGCTCCAACGAGGGTAAGTTTGCCCCTGACAGCCCCTCCCGGTAAACACGGGCCGAAACGAGCTTCAACAACTCGGGCGTATCTGGCTCCTTTTTGCTCTCACCAAGCAGATCACTCACGATCGTGCAGGTCACGATCAGGTCCTTCGTAGAGGCGTCCCGAAGGATCTCCGTCTTCTCCGGCGGTAGTGCCGTCCGATGGGGCGGCGGAGGGAAAGGGGGAGGGGGCCCTCTGCGAGCGCGAGGGTGGCCTGGCGGTACATTTACGAACCTGGAGGAAAGCGGAGGCGGAGGCGGCGGCGGCGGCGGCGGCGGCGGCATGCTACCCATTCGACGGCCCGGAGCACCTCTGGCCATGCCAGGCAGATTCGGCGGTTGGCGGTTCCGATATGGCTGCGACGAAAGTGGCCAAAGTGCCATGGATACTTGCCAACCCGGTTGAACGACTCTCTCCCATAGCCAGGGAAGTATGATGTCGCCATTAGGATCTATGATATCGTACTGACCGTCGCTGACCTGCGGACCGATCACGTCGACGTGGAGGTGCGCAGATCTGATCATGTCCTCCATTCCCTGAAACATGAGATATGAGTCATCCAGCGAAGTCAAGGGGGATTGATTGGCATTCAACTCACCGCCCAGGTCTTGACGAGAATGAAGGGAAATGAAAACGACCTCCCGATTGCGTCCTTGAGCCTTATAGGCGCTGGTTCCTCGAACGTCTTGCCGTCCGTGGGATTTCTCGGCGTGGCCTCGGTGGGCTCGGGCTGACAGGAGGAGGAGGCATGTCGATGCGGCGATGTAGGTGGCGGTGGTATAGAATCGGAGGTGGGTTGATCCTCATCCTTAGCTTTGAGTTGGCCCTTTTCGACTCCGTCGTCTGTCGCATCTCCCTCGGTTGTAGCTGGTCCAGGTCGGTCTGCCATGGTAGTGAAGCCGACTGCTTTCTCTGTCAAGTTCGGATTTTGCGGTGATAGTCATCACCAAAATGTGAAGCTGTACGGCGAATGAGCGGGACGCAGGATCGCGGAGCGGCAGCTGCGGGTTTTTCAATTTTTGCTGGCTCTTTTGGGCTCGACTTGGGTATCTTCGTGTGCGCACGTGCCTGGATGCCAGCCAATACGAGTAGATTTCGAGGCAAAGCAAAACGAGAACGTCTATGTCAGATATGGCAGCCATCGTGCCCCACTTTCCAGCTCCTTCACCCTCAGACGCTGTTTTTCAGTTGGCTGGAATTAACTCGATCACCTTGCTCTTCAACTTGCGAGTCGGCTTGCAGCGCCCCAGTGCGTATTTGCTGATACAAAATAAAGTTTTTATATATAATTAAAAGATATAGTTAATAATAATATGAAAAGTGCTAAGTTGTCAGTTAAGCCCTTAAATAGTTTAGCTCTCTTTACTTGATATATAATTTTTTTTTCTTATTAATATTTCAGCGTTATTATAAGGAAGAGAACTTAGGACCCTTTAATAAAACAATTTAAAAGCATTAAAGATATAATTACGTGTCTCTCTATATAATAAAGTGTTTACGAAAGGGGCGTATGAATTCCCTTATCTTTATGTAAATAGAGCATTCCAGTCCGTCACTTTACCTGGCCACCTTGGGGGGGCGGGGGTCACGTGGAATCCACAGTACGCGCTACGCAGTAGACAGGCTCTGCAACCCACATGCACAGCTCCTACACCAAGTTTCCAGGGGGTCAAACACACACAACAACGATCAACACGATCACTGCTTATTCGTTATTCGCTCCCTTTTGACTGGACCGCTGTACGCAACAGCAAAGGTTTCAATGTAAGCTGAGCTCTGAGACCACTCATCCCTTAAATAATCTATACGTCAAGCTACTACCCTACCCAATGCACCATCCAAGTCTACTATTCTAACCAATTGCCAGTCAATTGATTACGCTTGCGCCTTAACATTCAGACTTTATTTCTGACGAGTTTACACTCCATGGGCTCCAGGCAGGACAGACGTTCTCCATCACCTACGGAGCTTATTCTGCTCGACGAAGCCAATGAGCACGACGATTCCCGTAGACCCGATGACCCTAGCGAGTCTAATGATCCCCAGGAATCCGATGAGACGGGCGAAGATGGCTACGACCGGTTTCCACGCCGGCATGCCATCGACAGCGCATGCCACCCGGAGGCAGCACGAGCCATTTCGGAGGCCGTCTCCTGGAACGCCCATCTAAGATCAACACAACGCCTTTGCGCGTACTGTCAGGGGATCACTATCGAGGCGCTATGCTCCATAAAGGGCTATGCCTTCTTCCCTTCGCCATGGGACCTAATCAAGTCCCACAACCGGTGCGACTTTTGCGAGTACATGTTCAGGTCTTGGGCTGTCGGCTTCATCCAAGAGTGGATTGACTATCGTCGCACGACGGGCGACAAGCGAGGGCTTACTCTTCACCTGGTAACGAATGACCGGGAATGCCCTTGCTCCGAAGTCGTTCCTCGACTAGAAGGGGAAGATATCACCTTCTCGAGATACTACGGTTTTCGTGTGCGGGCTGCCCAAGGTCGGTGGCTACCTCCCTACCTACCTACCTCCCTACCTAATTACCTACCCGAATTACACATGACCTCTCAACAAACAAAAGAAACAAACGAATTCTAATTACATAGCAGACGACCCGGCCGTGATTCTGTATGGTGTCATGGCCGAAGGGGATCCAAGCCCAGGCTCACCGTACAGTTTTGATCTGGCGCGCATGTGGATGGCCCACTGCCGACAGCACCACGACTGCCACCAACCGCTGCCCTTTACCGACAAAACCCACCCACTACCCTCGCGCCTGCTAGACCTGAACGAGTTTCAAGAAGACGTCAGACTCGTTACAGCAAGCGAGGTTAACAACAATAACAACAACAGTAGCTCGGTAGCAGCAGAATACGCCGCTCTCAGTCACTGCTGGGGCCCCATGGGTCTTCCCGACGCGAGCAAACTGACCTCGGCCAGTCTCCTGGACCGACGCAAACGCATCCAGCTTGCCAGCCTGCCCCTGAATTTCCAGCATGCCATCTCCACCGCGCGGGAGCTGAGCATCGGCTATCTCTGGATCGACGCCCTCTGCATCCTCCAGGACTCGCGTGACGACTGGCACGCTGAGTCGGCGCGCATGGCCACGACGTACAGCCGCGCCGCGGTCACCATCGCCGCCGCAGTGGGCGCCGACGCCGACAGCGGCTGCTTCGTGACGGTCGAGCGTCCCGCGACGCTCGAGGATGGGTTTGTTGCTGGCGTCTGCCTCTTTGCCGTCTCCAACCCCGTCGTCATCGCCAACACGCTGCGCACTGGCAACGGCAACGGCAACGGCAACGGCAACGGCAACGGCAACGGCAACGGCGACGGTGCGACGAGCAGCACTCTGCACTTTTACGCCCGGACGTGGCCGCAGCGGCTGGACCCGTGGTTCCATGAAGGCCCGCTGGCGCGCCGCGGCTGGACGCTCCAGGAGAACATCATGTCGTCTCGGATCCTGCACTTCACGCGGGGCGGACTGTTCTGGCAGTGCCGGGAAGAGTACCGCTCCGAGGAGGGCTACCACTACATCCAGAGCCGGCTTGGGACCGACCAGCTGACCAGCTCGGGCATTGTCACTCTGTTTGGCGAGGGCCGGGACCGGGACCGGGGGGGCGACGAGGCGGTGGTGGACCCGCGCAGCCCGCGCAAGATGTTTTCCTTTTACCTGTGGTACAATCGCATTGTGCCCAACTACACGGCTCGGGAGCTGACGTTTGCATCGTCGGACAAGCTCGCCGCCATCAGCTCCATCGCCCGCGCCATGGCCTGGCAGACGGGCTGGACCTACCTCGCCGGGCTCTGGCCGCGGAGGATTGCCTGGGGCCTGACCTGGCAGCGCAAGCCCTGGATGGGCTTCGAGATGGTCGCGGAGCAACCGTCGTTGGTGAGGCGGCCGTCGTGGTCGTGGGTGTCGCACGACTTCGAGGTGCACTGGCCCAGACTGTCCGAGGAAGAGGAGAAGGAGACGCCTGGATGGGAGTCGACCATGGGCGGCAGCGACTGGACGATTGAGGCCGGCGACGCTTTTGTTGAGGTGGCCAAGGCCGAGCTCAGAATCAGGGCCCCCGTGGCCAAAGGGCTTCTCGTAGCAAAGTCGGACGACAAGTACGACCCCGCCAATATTGTCGCAGAGACGCCATCAGGCGAGCGCTTCACACTCCTCAAGTGGTTTCAGTTTGAACTCGACGTCCAGCTTCCGCCCCAGGAGATTACCTTGCTGCAGTTGCTCGCGCAAAAGTACAAGGCCGGGCAAGGATATATCTTGTTGCTCCTGATCCCCGCGGATGGCTCCGGGGAAGTGTACCGACGCGTCGGGATCGCCAAGGGTGGGTACATTGACAATGGGTATAATCTTGACAAAGAGGCGAAGGAGTTTTTTGAGCATCTGAACAAGAGGCGGCCACAAACTGTGCGCATTATATGACCCGAGGAAGGAGGGGCCTAGGGAAATCTTTTATTGCATTGAGCCCAAGAGACGAAAAGGCAATCTACGTACATTAGCTTTCCTACCTAAATTAAGTCTCTGCATCCGACTCTGCAACATAATTACATGTAAAGCTCCCACACCGGGTTTCCAGAGGGTTACACATACAATAAAAATCATGAAGAAGATCACGGCTTATTCGTTCAATTCACTCCCTTTTGACTGGACCGCTGTACGCAGCAGGACTGCCGTCCCAGGATTCAAGGTCGCAGCTGAGCGTGGCTGTGGCATAGCCTGTGCAAAAGCGGCGAGGGGTCACGTCAGCCACCGAGGTGTAAGTTGTCAAGATTCGGAACAGGAAAACAGCTCAAATGTTAATCGATTGCAGCCAACTGACTTCCTAAATACCTATCCAAAACATTCCTCCTACCACCGGGTATCTCGCAAATATAGCCGAATAAATCGATAATGCTCCCGCCATCAGCGCATCCAGATGCCACAGCACATTCACAAAAGTACCCTCAACTCTTCTTTGGAACAGCTGAAAAGCCATCTAAGTCTAGTGGATCCTACCAACAGCACAAAGACCTCCATGACAAAAACACCGACACTCATTTTTATGCCTTGCACAGGCTCCCAGAAACCCTTCGAAGCCAGCCAGCTTCAATTCAAACTCCAAAAGTCTCCAAGGTACTCTGTTCAAGACTGCAACTCACTCACCGTCGCACCACCCCTCATCCTAAGCGGGACATGCACTGAAGATGCGGCATCCGAAGCGGCGACAGAATCCATCAACTCAAACCTTGCACCGACCTCCTTAACCTGAAACACGCCGACGCTACCACCGGCATCTCCAATCACGAGCATATTCCCGTCGGGCGAGAACTCGAACACAGTTACTTTACTCAGATCCTCAAGCTGTATGAACGGCGGAATGCCACTCGCTCTCACCGTGTCCGGGTAGCGCCAGACCTCTTCCGAGTTGGCCACGTCCACGACGACAAACCGTTTATTGTTGGCATCGCAATACGCCACATGCTTGCAGTCAGGCGACACGCAGGCTTGGACGTTGGGGATGGCAAAGATCTTGGTCACATTTGACGGGAGATCCCAAGTCACGACAAACCGTTCCGGCGCTGGGGCCGGCGTGCGGCGGAACTTGCCCCCGGGCAGGGGAATGTCTTCATGGTTGGCGGGAATCCAGATGGAGATGGCTGTGTTTCCGCTAGCGGCAAGGCAAGATGGGAGAGCCGTTTGCAGGGCCTTGTATTCGGGAACGCAATAGCGATACGGTGTGTGGCGCTCTTCGTCGTTTGAGTGGAGCGACCACACCGTGTCGGCAGGGCTCCGTGCTTGCAGTTTGTTTTCCGAGACGGGCGCCATCTGCCAGGCCACGAGGATGGTGGCACGGTCGCGAGGAGGGTCGCCTGGGCGCGGACCCGCCGCAGCAATCAAAAACGGAGAGTTTATGCTGTACGTAAGTTCTGGGAATTTCGGCACAAACGGCAGGCCGGCTTTCAAGAGTTCAATCGCGTTATTGGTGTCTTCCCAGAACGGCTTTTTGGCGCTTGGATGCCTCGACAGAAAGAAGCGGTCGATGCGGTCACCTTTGGGGCGGTACACCACAAGCGGCGCATAATTGCTCTGGTAAGCGTCGAGTGGGCTCGCAGCCCATCGGTGTGCCTCGTCAATAACCTGGAGCTTCTTCGAGTTGTTTGACCCGGCCTTGGTGAAGTTGTGTATCTCGAGTGTAAGGCCCAAGTGTGTTGTGATGCCGAGCAGGGTGGCAGTCTCGGACAGGATTGCATGGCTGCGGATGAAGTACTCGCGTGACCGCACCTGTGGTTGCACGTAGGATGTAATCTTGATGGAGCCATGAAGAGATCCTTTCGGAATCGACCAAATCTTGAGAATTTTGTTGGCATGTTTGGTCACCACGTACGCTGAGGCCGGAGAACAGTCAATGTGAAGTATTTCGCTTGCTTTCCCCTTGTCTGTCAGGAGCCGAGTCGACGTGATCTCGACGCGAGGGTGATGCGGGTTGTAACTATTTGGCCGCGATATCGACTGGGACGAGGAGGTTTCATGGAGATGAGAGCTCCTCGAGTTGAACGACCACTGGGCTGGCGATTGGGGAGGCTCGGGCCGGTGAACACTTTGCGTTGGTGACAAGGTCTGCACAAGTTGAAAACTGGGCGGTGGCGATAAGGGGCCCGATGACGGAACCGGGCTTGTCGACCCGGGGCGGAACCCGGATACCTGGCTGATGCCAGATGTGATTCGCGATACCGACTTGGCGCTATACGGACTCTCGCTTCGCCCCAGTTGGTGGATCGAAGCTACAGATGTGTCGCGAGAGTGCCCGTAGCACTGTTCTTGGTTGTGGGGTGGCTCAGACCAGCGGCCGGAGCGCGTGGCTGGGGATTCGAGGAAGCTGTTGTAGCTTGACGGGGTAAAAGGCTCGGACCTTGTCGACGGAGAATGATTGTACTGCCAAATCTGCTGGTGAACAGGGTGGTGGTGTTGCTGACTCATTGGAAATGCGTTGGGTGCTTGGAATATGTGTGGGCGGTGGGGCGTCAGGGGAGACAGCGTGGGAGAGTCTCCCACGTGAGACCGGAAGGGTGGCGGCGCATGTATCGGCTCCATCTGCCGGGTTGGGCTAGCTGGCGATAGGTTGGCGCTGTAATACGGAAGCGGAACTTTTTCGGTGGGATACCAGGGGCCGGCGGTTTCGTACTGCTGACCAAACTCGGGGCCTTTGCTGGGTTTTGTTTGTCCCTGCTGGGGAGGAGAGTCGGGGGCAACGGGAGGTGTCTGCTGGCCCTGGTCTTGTCTCAATGCTCTGAACTCTTCTTCAGCGCCTGTCTCCTCAGGGGACGGGGATTGCGCCTCGTCTCTATATCCGGTCAGCTCTGTCACCCTCGCTGTCAACTAAATCAGGCGTCATACCCTGGCTGGTTGGGTGTAATGTTTTCTGGCCTGGTAAGGGTCTCACTCCGCGTCGCCTGTATACAGTTGGCGAGTGTACTCAAGAAAGGTTCCAGTACTGGTCCCAGGCCATCGCCCCCTTGTACAGCTGGCGCGGTCTGGAATTGTATCCTCTCGACCTCGGCCATGATCTGGTCCCTGATGGCATTCGCATCGGCTTCGCTGCTGTGGGAGCTGTAGACTTTTTTCAGCGCTTGTGTTGCTGGTAAGGTTTTGCTGGTTAAGAGAAGGAGTGAAAGCAGAATGGACATACAGGTTGACTGCATCGACTGCCAAGGCCAGCACTGCTCGGAATGCATCGAGATTGGCGCGATGGCGCACAATCTCCCCTTTCCCCATAGACAGCCATTGCGAGGCATCTCGACAAAGCGCCAGCACGGTATCAATATGCGACAGGGTTTCGCAGCAGCTCTCCAGCAGCACCAACACCTGGGCCTGGAGGAGGAGGGGTATGCCAGGCTCGTCGCGCAGCAGCTCGAGCAGCAGGCGCAGGTCGGAGAGCTCTCGGGTGACGGCAGCGAGGTCGGAATGGGCGGCGCGCACGGAGCGGATGAACTGGGTGATGATGGCGGATGTGGTGGAGATGCTGGAGAGGGTGTACTCGATTGGGCGGGCGGCCCTCATCAGCCGGGGCGACTCCATGCCGGATGCTCCCTTTCGGCCCGATCCCACTCAATCAGCATAAACTGTGTCTGATCCGGAGGTTGCACTCGGCCCCACCCACTGCCGTGTACTGGTCGCTTGTCGTCTTTGTGGGTTGTGGATTGACGAGTCGTGACAACCTGTCGCAAGTTTCTCTGGAATGCCCCGCATTCAGGCCCTGGCGTGTTCGGGTCCCAGGTCCTAGGACTTTTAGACAGGGGTTCGGGCAGATCGCAAATGTCGCTCGTGTTGTGGTTGTCTCACAGAGTGCAGAATTGCGCTGGGGAGCTGCAAATATTGGTCATTTGGACAGTAGGTAGCGAACCTGGAAGGAAGCAGCGGCGACCACGATGATGCCAGGTGGCGGTTCTGGCGACGACGGCGATGGCGATGTTGATGATGGGACTTGGTCACCACCTGGCAGCAGGGAAGGACGGGAGAGGGGTTCGAGGGGTCCAGCCGCCTCGGCGCATGGCTGATCTTTATCGCACCTCCCTCACCCCGCTGTGTCTGGCGGCTGGCGGACAAAGAAGCTAACCCAGTTGGTGTGGCAGCACAGTGGCACACAGGCAGCCGACTACCCAACTCGAGCAAGCGTCTTAGCTTACCCTGCAGATTGCATTCCAGATGCAGATGCAGAGAAAAACTCGGTCTTGCAGCGCCCACGTGAAGGCGGTGGCTGCCCATGATCGGAGCAGTCATGTCAGAACCTCACAAGGAAAACCGTGATGAGAAAAATGAGGCGGCCTTTTTGGCCAAGATTGCCCTGCTTGTGCCTCTGGAGGTGGGATCAGATTACCCTTTTCGGATTGCTAGAGCATGAATTTGCTGGCAAACTTCTTTGATGAGGTTAGTTGGTTCCTCCCTGGCCTCGCCGCCTCGCCTATCCCCAACATTCTCACCCCGGGATTGACCAATCAGATGGCATCTCGGGCCACCACGAACCCCTTTCTTCAATCCCCGCGCTCTGGCCAACGAAACCTCAATAAAGCAATCTCGAATTGTGATTGATGTGGAGCATCGGCGAGCAGTACACTCAACTTCCCATTTCGCCGCCAATTATTCGCAGTCTATCTCTTGACAACCGTTTCACTAGTCTACTCTATATGCTTAGCTGGCTTGTGGCTGTTTTTTCTCCAATCCGTCGCCTGGCAAGTCCTTTTCTTCTCAATGACCAGAATATTCTCTCCGCCGTTGTCCCCATTCTGCAATCGAACTTGATCTTACAGTAATCCATTTTGCGCGCAATATCGATCCTCCGTCGCCTGGCCTGCTCATTCTGCGGCATGTACCGGCTGAACTCGTCGTTATTTTGATGCTTTAGACAATAATTCTCAAGGGACATCCCCCTAAAGGTTTATCTAGAGCTCGTTGCCCCCGAATGATGTCTTCATGTAGAAAATCTTGACCCCGTTGTAGTACCTGCCGAGTAATCAGGGAGCGGCGACAGAGACAGTTGTGGTGCGGGTGACGGAGGGTGCGGGATGAGATGAAAAGTGCGAGAGGAAAAGTGAATATGGGATGCAATTGCATTGAAACAGGCAGCAAAGAGAAGGCGACCTGATCAATAGGTGGGCACAGCCTGATGGCGAAGGGGTGAATGAGGCTATGTGTACCACCACCGAAGCCTACCTACATAGCAAGATATATACATACACATTACGCACGATTCGCTCACCGCAATTGTCATTGCCGGCAAGGCTCCTCAGTTGCTTGTAAACTTGTGGTGGCTGAGAACAGGGATCGAAACGTACTACGATGCGAACCACACAAATCCTGCCCCCCCCCCCAAAAGAAAAGAAAAGCTGCGCATCCAGCTGAAAAATTAGTCCGCTCATTTCTTGAGTTTCTGGCCGAGCCTCTGGCTATTTGGGCCCCGACCGACACCCACTCGGCTGTGTCCCACAGCGCCTTGTCTCCTGATACTCTGTGGCGATTCGGTGGTATGACGACTCAGCCTCAGACGCTAGTC
The DNA here is from genome assembly GCA_027569635.1 of Lasiosphaeriaceae sp. G1095. NCBI lineage: Eukaryota > Fungi > Ascomycota > Sordariomycetes > Sordariales > Lasiosphaeriaceae > Lasiosphaeriaceae sp. G1095. The sequence goes on along the minus strand of JAPDFK010000213.1, from coordinate 55,351 downwards.
TAGGGGGGATTGGATTGGAAAATACCGATTGAAGGATGCAGGTAGTCGGTCTTTTCGTTACCACTAATTAACAGCTTTGTTGTAATTATTGCATTGTACAATAGAATGATAATCATTCCTGCTTTCTCCGCACCCATTTACTTTTTTCTTCCTCGATTCTTTTGCTCTTCCGGAATAGGACCTCTCACTTATTATTCACGTTTGTTTATTGCGCAATGGACTTTACCGGCGGCCCATCAGACTGGGTAAAGCTGGCAGACTACTGCCTCACTCTGTGGGAGAGAATCCAGAACTTGAGCGATGACCACGTGCATCTCAAAGCTCAGGCGGGCATGCTGTCACTTGTTTTCAGCGAGCTGCATCAAGCTCTGCTAAAGTTCGACGACGTCCCACAAACTACCAGCGACATCTTCGACAACGTGAGAAAGAGTTGCTATCTTAGCCTGCAGAAAATTGAGCCCACGTTGCGGAAGTTTGAGAAGCTTGAGGAGGGCAATAAGCTGACAAGGGAAGTCAGAAAACTGAAAATGGCAATTCGATATTCTGGTGACGCCTTGAAGCAAGAGTTGGAAGGCCAGGTTTTCATGCTGTCCTTGGCAGTAGTCCATCTGAACCAGTAAGCCGAAACGTTGTTTGCGTTTGCGTTCTACAAATGTCTACATGTAAAAAAAAAAAAAAACTAATCTTGCGAAGGATTCGCAGCGAGGATATGCGCAAAAAGGACCATGCCTTGATGATGAGTGGAATCCGACAGTTGGAAAAAAAGTTAAACCAGAGCCTGCTTCTTGGCCGAGAAGATCGAGCTTCCCGATTCGAACTGGAGGAGATCCAACAGGCTTCCGTGACGATGCAAAGACGTGCCCCCCTGGCGTTACATGAGGACTTCAAAACCACCTTTCACAGTTACATGTAATAATTATGCCCCCACTCACTCACTTATTCCTTTGATCACTGTTGCTGACCAAGACCGCCCCCTTCAGCTCACACCACGAATGGATGAAGGGCCCGGTTATCCCACTCGACGCAGTTATACCAGCTTTGCCCGCGGCGCCATCGGGGTTTGTTGATGACGATGCCGGTGATAGCCATCCACCACCCCAGCCGTCTGAAAGCGAAGATGGGAATGATGATTCTCACTCCAATAAGTTCTCATCGACATCATCCTTACGAGATCTAGACCCGCCTCAGGACCCATACGCGAACATGTCAAAGGGACAGACGAAACGCGCGAGAAAGAGAGAAAGGAAAGCGCAGGTGAGTGTTTGCCGCACCAGATCTATTACGTCCGCATCTTGGCGCTGACAAGTCTGGCAAGATACATAATAATGGTATGCAGGTGATCAGCGGGAGTGTGGTCGCAGTCGGGGCGATTGCGACGCCGCTCGTTGGAGCGGCAATTTGGCTGGGGATGAAATGGATGGGGGGCTAGCGAATTTGATAATTAGTTGAGTGGGGGGTTATGGAGGAGATGGATTATGAATGCAGTTGTGCAACAGCTTGGGATAGGGCGTAGTAAGGTATCTAATGTCCGTAGTTAAGGCGTATATATTGCGTCGCTGTCGTCATCAAGACCTCCTTAGAAGACATCATTATCTTGAACTTGAAGGCTTGAGAGTATCTTGATTGATGGATGTGAATAAGGAGATTTGAAGCTTCGGGGGAGAGGACTTATATTATTTGGGGGCGAGGCACTGAATGCGACCTTGCCATGGAGAAGTCCAAATCGGCTCACGCGTCCCCATCTTGGCGGCTTGATCCTCAAGTCTTGAGCTGGTTCTCTAAGGGTGAGCATGAAGCATCATACAACTACGGGCTTCCATAGTGGGCCAAACCATCTGATCCAAAGCAATGCAAGTCCGTTAATAAAAAAAACTATGCCTGCTCGGAATGGTACCCAAAGACTCATCGTCGAGGTGTTGCCAAGTACAAATACGAGGTTCTCTGAACAGCGCATTCGCATCCGCGTATAGAGCACAATCACTTGGTACGTCCCTCGAGGCGCGGCGCGGAGCTCAAGCGAAGCATATGGTCGACCGACCCACTGCAGAGGATCGCATAAAGATCTTTGACTTGAATCCGCTTGGCATTCCTTTTGACGCTGTTAGCGCAGGGAAAAGTCAGTGGCCCTGTGGCTGGCGCCGGCGCAATTGCTATGCCATATGCAAAATACCCAAGCAATCATATCGGCTACCCAACGACTTGTGGCGGATCCCTTGGAATTCTATTCTCTTTCCTCATTCAGAATTATTTACCGTTGGCGCTAGCAATGTTGTTCATGGCCAAGGTTGATAGCTTCGTGTTTGTTTTCTCTTGACCCCTGAGACTTGAGTATCTGTTCTCCTTCTGAAGGATCCACTTCTTTGCGATGAGCCCCCTCTTGATCATGCTGGATGACTTCAAGTCGCAATGTCAAAATGGGTATGTAAACCCGATGCTCTGCTGTCCTCGGGATGAACTTTTGACTTGGACACACACACTCATCTCACCACAAGTCTTCAACTCGTCAACAAATCTTCAACTTGCCATCAACTCCACTTACACAAACACAACACTATCCTCAAATCACTTTAAAAAAAAATGCAGCTCTCATTCAGCACCCTCCAGGCCATCCTGGTTCTTCCGCTTCTGGCGTCCGCTGCTGCTCTTCCCGCGGCCAATGCTATTGAAGGACGAAGCGGTAAGTCCAAGTTCTCTTTTTCTTATTTTATTCTTTTTCTTTTCCCCGCCGCTGCATTCACTCTTCGGGCTCAACTAACAAATTTTCATCAGACGCTCTCGACAAGCGCGCCGACTGCGTCGTCAACTCTGCCTATCGTGATGTCTGGGTTGAAGCAGGACGGAGCCGATGGCGCACCGTCTTCTCCTCTTGGAATACCGATGTCTCACGCTACTGCCAGTACTGGGACTTCCAGTTGGGCAACGTGCAGTGCGGCTACGACTCCCAGGTTGACGGCGGCACATGGCGCGTGGATGTCAGCTTCCCCCTGGGACCATCTGGCGACGTGGACTACTGGAGGGCTCTTGGGGACACGCGGGCGCAGTGGATCAAGGAAACTGGCTGCCGCACTGGCTAATTAGATTGACCAGAGCTTTTCCCCTCCTCTTTTGGCAATCTCCTCATTTTCTTTTATGCGCCCCTTGTGTGAGGTAACTGGTGGCCTGTTGCCCGCCAAAACCCCATCACTGTCGTTATCGTACCTTTGCTCTTTCTTCGTCATGCTTCCCTTACCCTTCTTGTCACTCTTTTTCAGATTCATGTTGCGTGTATTCAGGTATTCAGAGGTTTTATCAGGCTAGAACTTCATCATACATACTGGCCAGTTGTGACCAGCCACAATCAAGTTAGTTGTATGGTGAGCGCCAGTATGAGCCGTGGTGCTGGGCCCAAGGGTGAAACGAATTCGATTAAGTGATACTTGAATGTTTATAACTTCATAGGCATTGATCTATCCTATCCCCTCGTGTTTATAACTTCATAGGCATTGATCTATCCTATCCCCTCGTAGGGATACTTCCATTTTGTTTGCGTTGTACTTATTGCTAGTAGTAGTACTGGCTATATATTTGTAGGATACTATTAATAAATAGTTATTATTAACCGCTAGAGATGGAAGTGTATTGGACGTACTTCAAGTTCCGTAATATTGCGCTAGGGAAAACACTTACGCCAAAAATAAGGGTTTGTTTATTGTGAGATTTAAGGGGGGTATAGAATTAACATGTATCTGTAGTTTTGGGGGGGGGAGGGAAAAAAATAAAAAAAACAACTAGAGTATTGTCATCACTCCGAGCAAACATCGGGTTGTACACTTTGTACACACCTCAAAGGCCATAAACACGATTTAAAAAATTAAAATAAAATGCTGTGGTACTACCCAGGTCGTTTGCCAACGCGCTGGGAAGTCTCAAAGAAATTGCTCGAGCGTCTGCGTTCCAAGACGCCATGGTCGTATGATCGCCTGCCCCAAGGGTCAGAGTGACTTTTGTGAATTTTTGGGGTTTTGCACAGCGCAGCCCTAACGCCACTACAGCGGGCAAGAACGCGCTCACGTGCGCGACTCCGCCACCCATGCCGGCCACTTGGTGGCCTGATGTCGGTGACCGCCCTCGTAACTTCACTATCGGCTGTGAGACGAGCGCGAGTGCATCTGAACTTCCTGTCAACCCCATCGATAATCATGTGTCCGCCAGAGGCTGGGGACCTCGAGTCCTGGGAACCACGCTTCTGCCCCTTCGAAGAGGATGGCGGGTCTAGCACATTGGGACAGCACAATGCCAACACCACCAATACGAGAACCAAAATCACGCACGTCGACTTGTTCGGCCTCGGCCTCGTCGGGAGCGTCTGCTCTGTGGCCTATGGGTCTTGGCTGCAATCACCGGCAATGCTGTTGGTGATGCAGTTCGATTTTCGAGCAAACGAAGGACACTTCAGGTTTAAGCGAGCAGAGATCTCCATCTCGTTCGAGCCGCGGACAACATCCGGATCGTCGCATCCACGCCCGATTGTCTGCAACATGCTCCCCATTGACAACAGGGCTCGGAAGGCGGCGTCCGGATCCACCCCAGAGCCCGCCCAAACGTCGAGTTGGTCTACGGCGGACCTCATCTGGCCATCCGATGAGTGTTCAATCAAGGGCAGGAAGTGGACGGGAAGCGACAGCGAACTGCCTAACGAGATTGTCTGGACGGTGAGTGAGACTAAGGGTAGCAAATTTGGCATTTGCGATTCGATCAAATTGGCGGCCATTGTGGCTTTCACAGGGCCATTCAAGGCGACGGTGGATGCCCATGCCACCACGGCCATCGGCGCTAAAGTGCGCAACTTTCCATGGTCTCGCGACGACCCCTTATTATTCGACGGAGTCACCCCCAAGGGTAAGCCGCTGCCCTCTACAGAACTATCAAGCCTCAGCGACCAGGCCCTGGCCGAGTACACTTCTGCTTCAAGTGCGTCACCTCTGGGCCACTCCCTGGCGGTCATCGGAACCATTGCTCCTACAGGTAGCGCAGGGCTACATTCGAACTCGGCGAGCCGGAAAACGTCGAGATCGGCGACTTTGTATAGAGTTCGGGGAGTTCCCACATCCTATGACAGGCATACTCTCGTTCTGGTTCTATCTACGACTCTTGGAGTCCATGGGAACACGATTCGCGTCCACTCATTCACTCCTAATCCATACCGGCCGGAGCGTATGGCCATGGTGTCGTTTGACTCCAAGCCGGAAGCTCTGCAAAAAGAGAACCCCAAGAAGGAGTGGCTAGTGTTTGTCAACCAGGTGGAGGAAAGCACTACCGGAGTCCCTACCCCACCGACAACTCTCCTCTTTGATACCGGCTTCCTTGGCTTCTCAGAGCTCGGGCAAAGACTCTCCATCTGTGACGAAAGCCAGATCGAGTAGGTCACTCGTGTCCTTTCTTCTTCTCCCTCACCACCCCTCTCTCCTCTTCTATCAATCCCCCTTCCCCCCATTTCCTCCTACTTTACGGTAATAACACGGTGTTGCGACAGTATCATCGCCATTCACGGACTAGGAGGGCACGCCTATGGCTCCTTCAAGGAGCGAGGCGGCAGATACATGTGGTTAGAGGACTCTCTGTCAACTGATCTCTTCATTCAAGGATCATCGGCCGGCTGTGTGGCTAGAGTCCTCATTTACGGATACAATGCGCACATTGAAAATAGTGATTCGTTTCAGAGCATCCGCCACTTGGCGAGCAAGTTGAGAATGTCCCTGCGTATGATACGGAAAGTCAGGCAATCCACACAAACTGCGAGAGGTCAACGAGTATGAGCCTGACATGGCCTTGACAGGACAATATGTGCCATCGTCCCATGATCTTCATCGGTCACAGCTTAGGTGGGCTTCTGATCAAGGAGGTATGTGGTCCTCCATCGATTCCATACCATGGTTGAGTGCTCAGTGCCCCCCCAGCTATTAATCCTCTTGGGCGATTGCGAAGCGGACGAGACGGATCGGGCGAACCTCAAAGCAACAGTCGGGGCCCTCTTTTTTGGGGTGCCCAGTCGGGGAATGGACAATTCGGCCCTTGTCTCCATTGTAGGATCGCAGCCGAACAAGGAGTTTCTGAATTCGCTAAGCATCGGCTCAGCCTTCCTCCAAAAACAGGCTGATATGTTTCCCAAGGTCTTTAACCTGCGCGACTCGATCATCTTTTCGTTCTTCGAGACTTGCGTCTCGGGCACGGCGATGACGGTGGGCATCATAATCCCGCCTTGCTCCTCGTGTTCAGTTGGCTGATCTTTTGTCCATGTAGGAAAACGGGAAGCTGACGATGAATGGCCCTCCAGTCGTGCTCGTGGACCAGGAATCTGCCACCCACAGCAGGCCCTGGGAGACAGCCGCTCGCTTTGTCATTCCTGTCAACCGGAGTCACTCGGAGCTGGTAAAGTTCGAACGATTTAGCGAGGACTATGAAAGCGTGCTGGGCTGCATTCGAGAGTTGCTCAAGGTCCGGCCATATCAGCCGCCCGCCAGCACATAGTCATCCAAAGAAAGGTGCCTACGCAGCGGCGGCGTAGAAAATTTTGTAGGAGTCTATAGAGAATATTGACACTTGTTTGGCTTTTACTACTATTAGCACCACACGACTGCCACATCGCCGCAAGTAACCAAGGGAAAGAGCTCCATTATAGTCATGGTCGCGTCAATCGGTCGCGATACAATGCTACACTGTCCTCCTTTTACCTAGAGATGTGACGCGAATCCGTAAAATCGATAACCACGAAGATTTGAAGGCATTACAAGAAGAACAACCTGTGGCGCCAGTCTTGCCGTGAAGTCCAGTGGTACCTAGGCACGTTCGTTTAGGGCATTTTTCTCGCAAGTACTTGGTAACGTAGTTGGAATTATCACTACTTGTAGTACGTACACAAGCTCGGCCTTGGGGCTCCTGCCAACTTTTGCATTCCAGCAGACGCCCAATGAGCGCTAAGGCCTAAGGCGCATGTGCTTGGCGGCAGAGAATGTTGTTTGCCGCCTTAGGCTAACGCCACCCCACATTGGTGATGGCTTCTTCAGCTAAACTTTGTTTAGATAACTGTGGACGCACCGGGAGCGTAAATATCAGCCGTCACGTGGAGTGGCGGGGGCTTACCACCTGGTCCCCTATTTATTTAATTATAGGTACCCCCCTTAGGGGCCTAGCAGAGATCTTAGACCAATCAACCCAGACACATCAGAATTTTCAGTGCCATCAGTTGCGTGATCGTCTGACATAACCCAGCCCACGATTGAATTAAACCACGAAAATCGCTGAGATGGAGCGCGTAGAAGCATTCCGGGCCTCAATCCATGATTTGGTCGACAAAGGCCAATATAAGAACGCCACAATATGCCTTGGGTCTGCTGCAGCCCAGTCAGTCCTCAGTCGCGGACAGGTCTCAGTTGATCTTGCCGAAGCACATCGCAAACAAGGCTACTATGCGAAAGCCGCGGGTATCGCGCAACAGTATCTCGCGGATCCGGATGAGGCTGACCTGAACGGCCTTCGGCGAATACGACTACAACTACTGGCGTTGAACTTGATGGCCCTGTCGTCCAGGCACTTCGAAGGTGTTAGAGAAAATTTCGAGCGGGCTACAGCGCTCATTACCGGGCTGGAATCACAGCCGGACTACGATGACTTCTCTGAGGATGTCGTAAGGAGAACGCCAACATCCCAACAGGCAGGGTTTGTCCTTTACTGACCTACGCAACACCAGATGCAAATTAGAGAGTCATATTGCGACCTGACACGACTTGTCAGCGAATACCATCAGCCTCTGCCCCAAGCAACACTGAAGCCGGCGTTTGAATGGATGAAGCGGAGCTTCGAGCCGCTCCTCTCGCGGCGCAAGTTCCGCCTTGCGATGGACATGGTCAAGAGCTACTTTGATACAGCGACGTCGAGACTTGCCCATCATTATGGCCCAACTGTGCAGGAGGCAAAAGAGATGATTCGGATGCTTGCTGAATCACCAGAAGTCCCTCCATTCTTCAGAGCAGGAGCCTTCGGCCTCCTGGCCCAACTATCCCACGATGCTGAGGACTCTGACGTAAACTCTTACGAGGTTCGAGCCATTGATCTTTATCATGGGGCTGGACATGTTTTCGGCGAATCTTCAATCCGGTTTCAGCGGGTCTGTCGCGACCTCTCGGAGGGAAGGACGCGTCCTGATGATGCATGGACCATATTGGAAGGCTACCTCAAACAGTTCGAAGATCACGACTGTATGGCGGCCCGCATAGCTGCAGTCAGCATTTTGCTATCGACGTTAGCTGGCCCAGAGTACTTCGAAGTGCAACTAGGTCTTGCCGACATGGCACGGCAGCTGGGGGAACAAGCCGGAGCGCCTCTTATCGGTACCATTCTCCTGCTGCGAACGGCAGCACAGTGGCTCACGCGGGTTGGACGCGCACCTCGGGTGATTGAGTCTGGCAAGGGACTTTACGACAGTGTCAAAGACACGGACTGTGCGTGGTTCAAAGGCTCAGCAGCAAGGATGATTGCAGCAGCCTACATGCAGCTCGAAGATGCCCAGAACGCGATAATATGGGCAACTCGCAGCACGGACTTGATGGCGGCATGCTCGGCGGAGGACCGTGCCGACGCAGCGACAACACAACTTAGGGCAGAAATGGCCATCAGCGCTTCCTGGGGACAGCAGGAATTCGACAGGGCCATAGAACGGTGGGAGTTGGTGTTGGAGAGCGAGCTGCAAAGCCACTTCGAAACAGCACTTGGGAAGATGGACTGCTTGATTGCAGCCCTCGTAGCAAGGGGGCATCCGCGAATGAGCCAGTTGCTGGAGAGATCGGAAAAGCTCATCTCCCAACAGTCCGCCCGTCGCGACAAAGAACTTCGCTTAGCAAGCCACTACGAGAGGGCGGCCCAATCTTTATTTTCTGGATCTGCCCCACGACCCTGGAGGCTAGAGTCAGTGATACAGGGCGTCAACCTGTTAGAAAGTGCTCGTCGCTTGTACCTCAAGCACAAAGAGCAAGCCCGGTCTGCGAACAGTCTCCAGCTCCAAACTCTATTGCTGTATTACTTGTCACAGAGGTACCAAAGCCCGGAAGCTCTCGAAGCAGCAATCGGCGCCATCGAGGTGTCTATCGAAGCCTTCCGCCTTCTAGACAGCAAACCGTTACTCAGCTTCGCGACATACTGGCTGGCGTATTATACATTTCGCAAGTGGTCCTTGAACTTGGTGCCCGCAGGTGTTGTCCTCGGGCGCCTATCCGAGGCCGAGGTGTCTAGGAACAATGAGCGCGTCGAGATGTCCATCTTCTCCGGGCTTGAGGCGCTTACAGAAAAACAGAAGATGACGTCCGCGCCGAATAACCAAGAGATCTTCAAGATGGCGTTTCGTATCTGCCAAGAGGAAAGTCGACTGGTGGATTTTTGGGAGTGGACACAGAAATCCAAAGCTCGCAGCCTGTCTGACCTGCTTGGGCTCTGCGTGCTGATTCCAGAGTCGACAAGAGTCGAGATAGAGGATAGTCTGGAGATGAAACGATTATTCAACAAAGAGGCCGAGCTACTCAGGGATATCGAGGCTCATGGGGGGGCGGACCGTTTACCCTTTCGCAACGAGCTGCATATTCTGCGCCAAGAGATGCAACAGCACCCCGCACTCGACTCGTTGATCAGGCTCCGAAATGGCACCCCGGTGTCACTGGGACAACTACAGTCCTGGCTGGATGTCGTGCCGGAAAACCACCATCTTGGTGATGATGTAACCCTCGCCGACTGGGTCGTCCTGGGAGACGAATTCTTCCTCTTAACGTTAAAGCGCCGCACCGCCCCTCAGCTCGCCAGATGCTCCATGTCACGCACCAAAGTCGAGATCTGGGCGAAACGGTTTGTCAGTGGCAGTGGGGAAGACGGCGACGACTTTCCTATGGAAAACTGGGAGGAAGACGACCCAGACTATCCTCTCAGGCAACTCGACGGACTCATATCACCTTTGGAAGCCGTGGCAGCAAAGGACAGCCTCATAGTACTTTGTGCCACAGGAATGCTGCATTCCATCCCTCTCCATGCGCTGTGGCTAGGTGGGGAGCCGCTCATTGCACGAAATCCAATCGTCTATTGTGCGAGCATGACTACTTTCGCTCAGTGCTGGCGGAGATCTGTCGAGACTTCCCGTCCGGCAACCGAGGTGACCGTCATGGCGGCCTATGAAGCTGAGGAAGACCTGGAATTTTCGCCAAGTGAACAGTCGGACGTCTACCTTGCGGCGGACGATTTAGGGAGGGCTCTTGGTGCGACTGTAGTCTCGCGTTCAGCAGCCTGTAAGAAAAGGCTGAGAGAGTCGATGGAAAGATCAAGGCTGTTTCACTTCCACGGCCACTGCCGCTTCAGCCCTGATGAACTGACGGACCAGACGCTGGTGCTTGCCGATGGCGAATTCGATGTCAAGAATGTCTTCGGATTAAAGATGAATACCCCGCACATTACCTTGATCGCCTGCGGCTCGGCATCGCAGCGGGTTTCCAAAGGAGATGAGCCTCTAGGACTGGTGACGGCACTCCTGTGCGCTGGTGCCGGCTCGGTTCTCGGCACCTTGTGGCCAATTGCGTCGTCTTCTGGAAGGCTCTTCACCCAGATGTTTTACGCCGACATTATGAAACAAGAGCAGTCATGCGGGACCGACGGGGTCGTGAACCTGGCAAGTGCTCTGCGTGGCGTGGTGCTTAAAATGAGGAAGGATAGGAGAACACGGCAACCTTATCATTGGGCAGCCTGTGTCCTGCATGGCAGTCCTTTGCTCAGATCGCCCGGGATTGAGTTCTGATGTCTCTTGTGCACACCATTCTTTTAACAACGCAACGGACAGGAAGCTAGGTTGGCACCGGGGATCTCTGGCCAAGACTGTAGGGGACGTCCGAGCCAACAGAGGACGGGTCACCAAGCGTATAGACGATACGGAAGAAGCTGTCGACACCTTTATTCATGTGTAAGTTGTAATATGTCATACTACAATATACGCTATACCGCTTATAATTTACCCCAACCTCAGCTTCTATAGCCTACAAGTATTATAACGTATAATTTACTATAATATCGTTATTTAATTATAATAGTACCCTTAAATCACCTTAAGGAGTTAGATTTTATATAAGGTAAGGCAGGTACACTTAATTAAGGTAGTTATAATGAGAGCAACAAGTAGGGCGAGTAATAACTAACAAAGGTGTAAGACTTCAACTTACCCTTGCAAAGAGAGGTGGGTGAGGGCTACTGCTTATATATATGGTTGGAAGACTAGGCTCCTTTATAGGGGTGTAGTTACGCTACGGTGTACGGGTGTAGCTCTTAGTGGCTTGCCAGGTGGTGCGTGCGCACAAGTGGGGTGTGTGTGTGTGTGTGTGTGTGTGTTGGGGTCCTCTTTCCTTATATTTTGATTCTGATTATTTAACCCAAGACAGAAAGGTAGATGTACCTTAGGCAGCCAGATGTGCCCTGTGTTAAAAAGCTGTAGTCTGGATGTAATGAATTTGCAAGCGTGTGTAGTTGTGTTGCTTGTGTTGGCTCTGTGGCGAAGCCAGAGAACCCATTCTTATAGGCGTTGCTGTAGGATCCAGATTACGTCTTCGTGGTGGCTCAGTCTTAGTCTGCCCAAGTATCGCGCTAACCAAAACAGAGTTGGACTGTATGCACTTTGTAGGCGCCCTGACAGCTGCGGCCAGCTGGTAGGCTCAAGCCGCCGGCCAAGCCACCTTAATTTAAAACGCGGCATGCCAAGATGCTTCAACCATCTCACCCCATCTCTCGAATTTTCCATACACGGGCACGTGAAAGTCACTACACGGTGCTCTGGCAGGTTGTCGATACGGCAAGCCGTTGGGAAGACGAGAAGCATCTTGGGATCGCGAAAACACAGCTAGCAGACGCGACCAAGCCCCGCTGGTTTCTCGGCAGCGCGATTAGCTGGAATCCCGCCACGCCGCCTTCCTCGCCGCTTTCAAATCGTTGCAATTGACTCCATCGCCATGGCCATGGTGACGAAGCCTATCATCGTGCAAATGCACGATTTTACCGAGTGAGTCCTCCTCCATTTCATACCCGAACTCCTGTGCTGAATTGGCTTAGGCAATTTGAGTCCGGCGCTTTCTCCGACTGCCGTGTTAAATGCGGTGGTCGGGTTTGGAATCTTCACAAACTCGTCTTGTCCGCCCGTTCCCAGTTCTTTGGGGCTGCATTTGGAGGACATTTCGAGGTAAATCTATCTCTCCGCAGTCTGCCTATAGCTCACGTCTAACGCAGTCATAGGAATCGCGGACTAGCGAGATTGTCCTGGAAGAGCAAGAGCCCGAGCATGTCGACTGGGCACTGCGATACATTTACTCGTGCAACCGTACGACCAGCCCCCGACACGCTTCCCATCTCTCTCTGGTTCTTAACTGCTGACCACTCGCACCAGTGTCGCATGTCGACGAGCTGGTGACCGACGACCCCAACGGCATGAAGCTCCAAGCCTACAAGACGTACCTCCCGCTCTACGTCCTCGCTGACTTTCTGGGTCTGCACGGCCTCTGCCGTGACCTGATCGGCCGCCTGCATCGCAGCAACAGGATCACCGCTGCCCATCTCCAGCGCCTCGCCGCCAAGAGCCCGACAGGCCAAGTCCCCCTCGAAGAGGACTTCATAATCGACTTTGCCGAATGTGCCAAGCTTGCGTACAGTATCCCCGTGCAAAGGACTAAAGACGATGCCGACGGTGGAGACCCAGGCGGGATCCGGTCGGTTTTCGTCGAGCTTTTCGAGTTCGTCAGGTATCAACCGCTCGACGAAACGCTCAGTCTTCTCGCATCCATGGCGCCGCAGCTCCTCGTAGACGTGATGCTGGCGATGCGGCTCGTCGAGGGCGGCAGCCGTCGCATAATTATGGGTTCAACCTGCAAGGACTGCGGTATTGACCCGCTCTGTGGCACTGGGAAACCTTGGGCGGAGGGGCCCTACGGTGCGAGTGCCCGGTTAGTGGGCGGCGCGGGTACCAACTTTTGGGTGAGGGATAACCTTTGCTTTGTATGCAGCGTCTATTATCCCAGGGGGGAGCCTTTGGTTGACCCTACGACGAAGAGTGCCACGGAGGAGCCGTGAAGTGTCCGGCTGTGACAGGGTGGGTATTCGGAATTTTAAGGTAAGTAATTATGAGGAACCGTAGGTTTCCCAACTTGCAATCATAAGTCATAGATATTTATTGTCACCTCTGTTAATGACTGCTTGCTTATAAGCCCTGATCTAGACCTTATTTACAGCCATAAAGGAGCCACACCGTGGCGTACTCACATATTCACAAGGAAGCCCAGCCTTCAACTATGTGTATAAGTACGGCCCTCGCCCACCTCTCTCTTCGAGGGCCAGGTTGAAGTCTTATACCTTTGTCAGTCATTGCTCACTCTTCTTGTTGCACCCATCATAACCACCTTGATCAGGCGTACCTGCCTTCTCTTACAGGCCAGTTGTGGCCAACTGGCTTTGCGTCACGCGTCGCGCGGAGACGATTCGCCATATCTCGTAACTCGTCGATTCGGGGCGGGAATCCTCGTGAATCTAGATCGATTACGCACTGTATAAGCACCTCTTCTTCGGATTTGGTCAATGGACGATTTTTGGCGCGTCTTCCAAGGATTGGATCAATTCCGTGTATCCGTCGGCTAAGGGTAACTCTTGGGACGTTGTACACCCGTGCAGCTTCTTGGATAGACAATTTACAGGGGGAATTAATAGCCTGGATGGCTAATAAGACCCGAGCTTCGTCAATTTGTTTAATATGGTGTTGTGGTGGTGTTGTGGAGCAATTTAGTCAAAAGGTCGCGACGCTGTCGGGAAGTGGCCCACATGTTGGTGATGTCGCACAGATGAGTGCAGCTGCACAACCAGCCCAGCGGAGCTGAACTGGCTCAGCCAGTTCAGCCAGGTCAGGACACAGTTTCCACTCACCTTCCTACCGTGTAATTATAATAGAGGCTCTCTGAAAAAACCAGAAGCTAAGAGACAGAGAGAGAACAAGCAATGCAATCACATTTACACATCTCCACTTTCACACACAACTGCAGTCCAAGGTGCCGTGCTTCCGACACTCCATTGCCCTTTTCAGACCACGGCAAGTATAGCCGGGGTAGCCCAAAAAATGGCCTCTCGCTCCCGCCTAGCTCAGCTTAAAGCGGCAACTGCTCAGCTCCGAAAGAGGAAATGGAAATTCTCCTTGTCAGTTTTGGGGTCATGCAATGGCTGTTTCTCTGTTCTATGTTGGTCTGTCCTAGTCTAGAGAAGTAAGATGGTAATGGCACTCTGCTCAAGCAATCTTTGTTGTTTCTCAGGCCACCAAAACCCCAAAAGGCTTATATGGAAGTAGTTAGGTAATTGTGCAAGTGGTTATCTTTCCTTTGGAGGTAAAGTTTTCCCTCATCGGTGGAATCAAGACCAAATGGATAGTCATACAAGACATTGCCAAGGTAATTGACAATACGGAGCGTTTGCTCGTTTTCCAGGGCAAAAAACTCGACTAGCCTTGTCTGCAGACTCTCAGCAGATAACATCGTGGGTATCTTGTAATGCCAGGTCGTCCAGCCCCATCGCTGGAAGGATTGGTCGACTTCATCGGGGTTGAGGTTTTGTTCTCGAATACGTAGTAGTCGTAGTTGTCGGGTTCCCGGGGGGGGGGGGGGGGGGGTTCAAACTTATTGTCGAACTCCTAGGTAATGAGCAAGACGTGGATATTGGTGTATGCCGTTGGGGCCGCAGAAGAGGTATCGGCTGCGGGGCCAGCACCCTCTGGGAGAGATATCTGAAAGTCTTGGTGAGTGAGAGCTCAGCAGGAGACGCGCATGAACAACAACTTTGACTGGGAGGTTTGGAAGCAAGGAATGAAGAAAATAATTCAGATGGAGATGTGTTGGGTTACAGAGAAGCTAATCGGACCACCAACCTCCTTCGCCGCCTCGTGTCCTTTCACGCGCGGCTGTTGTGGAGGTAGGGAAATGACTGTGTGGTTGTGGAATGATGTCGTGTTGATGAGAATAGAAAAGGCGGGCAGCTTGAACGAGTGAGGGCCCTAAAACGGACGAATTGGCCAAACACAGTGTGTTTGTATTTGCTCGCTCCTGCCGCAGTGGTTGCTTGTCCCTGCCGCAGTGGTTTCTTGCTCCTGCCTGCCGTGTGTTGCTCGCTCTTTCCCACAGTGTGGTTGCTCGCTCCTGACTCCTGGCCAGCAAACTGGGCAACAGTGCGTGAGCGTTGTGAAAGGGACCTCCAGGCAGGGATGTGACGGGATTTTGTCAGGCAGCAGCAGGCAGCAGCAGATAACAACAATTAATTACGCCTAGGTACATGACCCTACTTAACATTGGAAACGTCCGGCCACACAGGATAATCACCACCTACTCACTCGTCAATGGAGCCAACAAAACAGATTATCGGCGTCCCCCCTCACCGTTTCCAATCACAGAATCCTAACCCCACCGGCCTATCCCTTGTTCAGACCATGCTTGAGCCGCTCTCCTGGGTTTGGGCCGCGATAAACGCAACGGTGAAGATCAACACCAACAAGATGATCCACGTAATACCGGAACCGACAGCCACCATGCCCACTAGACCCCCGATCAGGAAAGCAACATGAGCGATGGCGAAGAGACCCAAAGCGAAGTCGAAATGCCCGCGGCGCTGTTGTTGTTGTTGTCATACATAAGGGTAGGTAGTTAGCAGGGGGCCTTTCATAATTACAGACTCAAAAAGATGTCACGTACCCAAGTGCAGCCACACACTCGCCGCGTTCCCTCGGCCTGCTCAATGACCGAGAGACACCAGGCGACAGCAAGGAAGCCAACCACCGCTAGGATGAGACCAATAATCAGGTTGGCAGTCTGATTACCAAACGCCCTCCAGACGATGTTGAGGATCGAGACGACCAGCCGCGAGAGCAGAATCAGCCAAATGGCCAATCGGCGTATCAGCTGGTAATTGTCGCTGGTGCTCAGGCTGAAGGCCTGGACGGTCTTGGACAAGTGTGTGCAATGGCGGCCTTTCGATGTCGATGTGGCAGTGGCAGTGGCAGTGGCAGTGGCACCACTGGTCCCGGGGTGAGTCGTAGTAGACATGGCCGAAGGCGGATGATGACCGATTTGCAATGGATTAATCGGTTGGTGGCAGAGACGGGGGCTGCGGGCTGTAGAGGGGTTCTGGGGTTTGCTTCTCAAACGTGCGGGCGTTTGCACCCATAAAGGTACAGGAGGAGGACTTCGTAGAAAGGCTTGTGACTGTTCTTTGCACTTCCTAGTGATTTGAGTGGTCTCAAGTTAAAGGTGGGTACGATGAATGGCTTTGGTGGTGTGCTCCGCAGGTGAGCTCAAAATAGTTTGGAAGAAGAGGGAAAAGAATGATGTCGATAACCGGTCGCACAGGCCGTCTTCACCAAACAAATGTTGAGAGAATAGTCAAAGTGTAGTTCAGACGAGAGGAGGGGCCGTGTTCAAGTGCGAAGAGTCCTTCCCTTGATTCACCCATTTTATGGAAGGCGGGAAGTAGCCATACAGTCAACGTGTCACACCTCTGGCTCTTCCGTGGCAACACCTCATCGGTCACGACTGGGTGATACAAAAACGTCGAGTCTGAACACAAGAGGAAGTGACAGTCAATGCTCCAGTCTCGACGCGGTTATTGGAAAGGCAGCAGTCCCGAAGGTGTGACGAGGGAAGGAGTACCCGCCTCATGGGGTGACGAGTGGCCCCGCCGTGTAAGCAAACACCAAGCTGGCGTCACAAGATGCCAGACTGAATTGTGATGGTCTGAGGTTGAAGTGATCACAGGCTGATGAGGTTGACTTCACAGACATTATTTCTTTGCTCACATCTTTCAGCAAATTTATTCAAAATCAGGGCGTTTTTGTGAACAATTCATCTGATCCCAATTCTGCGTCTACCGTAACGTCCCCCCAAAAACCTATCATCACATCCGATCAGTCGGAAGTTGCACACGACGTCCGGGAGAGATACACCATGGACAAGGAGTCTTCCGAGGATCGGAGGACAAGGACGCAAAATTCCCAGCAAACTCCACTTCGGCTTTCGATTCTCCAGCAGATTTCCATCAGCAATTTCCTCATCAAACACAACACAACGGTCGTATGGTGTAGTTGGTTATCACGTCAGTCTAACACACTGAAGGTCTCCAGATCGAGCCTGGATATGATCAAGTTGTTTTATTTTTGTCTCTTTCTCCTGCGCCACATGAATGAGGGAACGGTTTCTTGGTACTGGAGGTCGGAGCCCCTGAAAAGAGGGCCCATTTGAGTTTTCGCTCCAAACCCTAACCCTACAACCGTAAAAATGCAACAAAGAACGGACAGCAGAGTCTATTAACGATGATTGCGTGGGCGACTCCAAATATTTAATTGAAAGTAGTTCACTTACACATATCGAGATGTACTGGCTATCTATTTCTTGCTCAGTGGTTACCAGTGTTTGGGCTGCGTTTGAGCCCGCTCTCGGTCCCAGATGCCAAGCCGGAAAAGGGGGATGCCGCACAGATGAATCAGCCAAGTTGCCACAGGCTCCTTCCAAAATCTAAGCATAAGGGAAGTTCAGACGAAATGAAACAGCAACCCCAGTTGTTTATTTATTTTTCAATTTTTTTTGCCCCTCTTACTTACCAAACTAAGTACCTACTGACTCTCCCCGGCTTTTGCGATATCCATTTGTGGATTACCACACACATTCATTTCAATCCCCGCGCAGCTCGGGTCCCTACGCTCTTTCAATTGTTCTTGTCCTTGTCACTTCACAACTCCACTCCTTTGTGACGGACTTGATCGATATCCAACTGATGAACCCGCCCCCCCTCCACCCCCCCAAAGCAAGCCAGCCAGCTAGCCATGCGTGTCCATTGGCTTCCCTCGGTCGCTATTGCTCTTGCGGCATCCGATCTTTGCAGTGCTGCTCCAATTGTGGCAAACAGAAGACCAGACCTACCCAGAGGGTCAACAACGGTAAGCCTATCGATAGTTCGATGTTCTAGAATCAGGGGGACAATGCTGACCTTGTCTGGAATCAGGACTTTTTGTCAGAGAGAGCCTCGACGCGCAGTGTTGATAGCAGTTCACACTCGGAGACAAGTCCAATCATACCCCGCCAGACCAAGCCAGATGGCAAAACGGTCCTCGGAGGTCATGGCATCGTCTTGGTTCCTGCTGGCCACGACGTCACCACAGACGGCGGCGGCGGCGGCGGCGGCGGCGAGATCCGGCTTACCAATATCGGGGGGACCACATTTCAGGTGCTTTCCGGAATCGACCTCACGGTAGATGGAAAGCCCGTAGATGACATGGATGACGACGCAATGATCGAAGCCCCCAAGACTGCCTTGAGCCCTGGCAAAGCGGCTGCAATGGCATTTGCTCAGGCTGCTGCTGAACTCAGAGCAGAAGAAGGTGCTGAGAGGGGATATTCTACAAATGACAACAAAAAATAGGTACGAGACAACATAACTCGCATCTTGAAGATGAATCCATTGTATCGCCAGTTCTAACCTCTTGCAGAGAGTGTTGTGCAGGTTGTCAACATTCCGCCGATAATTACAATTAATAAAAGCTAAGGCTCACTGTGGTAATTATCCTATCAGCGTCAAATTCCACGTGGTGTCACAGCCAAGCGTCTATCCACCGTCGAGGAATGTACAGACTGCCCATACTCCGCTTTATTTGTCGAAGCCCAGTGGAAGCTGGTCACTGATTTCGACCTGGCCGATTATGGGCATCATCAGAGAGCATTCACATCATCGATGCTTCGAGCAACCTCATCCGCACGGCATGTTGGTTCCAAGGCGGAGGAGCTGTCCTCAAGTCTGGCGAGATACATTATAATGATATAGACGGCGATATTAATGATTAAAATCCCCAAGAATTCCTTGAGCCCCAACCCCCCCCCCCCCCCCCCCAGCCAGCAAAGCAGACTGCAAATTACCTGCCTAATAGCCCGGCAACCAAAAAAAAGAAAAGAAAAGAAAAGGGGGAAAACACTCTCCTTCACGAAAACGTAATCCCGCAAATCCCATCCAACGTCTCGGGCTTCTCGGCATTCAGCGCCGCAATCAGCCGGTTACAATACATGACGCCGCCAAACTTGGCGTACAGAATCACCGTGGGGCCCGTGGGATCCCCCCCCTGCCCAAGGTGCGCGCGCAGCTGCTCCGCCGTGTAGTACAGCGGCAGGCTCTCGCCCATAGCGTCCATGGTCGTCACGCAGTCGGCCAGCAGGTGGCTGAGCACGCGCCCGCTTCCCAGAGTGCCGGCCATCCAGTAGGGTGAACCCCCAATCGCGGCGCGCTGCTTCTTGCCGGCCTCGCAGAGGTTATGCGTGGCGAGCTTGGCGCGCGCAACGAGGAGGTTGCCGTCGGGCGGGTTGGGTTGCATCGTGGGGAACTTGGCTTCCATGGTGGCTGCCAGGGGCGGGATGAAGGCCTGGATGTCGGCGATGCTCCAGGTCGGGATCCGCTTGGTGAGGGCTGGC
This sequence comes from Lasiosphaeriaceae sp. G1095, assembly GCA_027569635.1. Taxonomy (NCBI): domain Eukaryota; kingdom Fungi; phylum Ascomycota; class Sordariomycetes; order Sordariales; family Lasiosphaeriaceae; species Lasiosphaeriaceae sp. G1095. The sequence continues at coordinate 35,834 of JAPDFK010000213.1, read as the reverse complement.
TGATGGGCGGCGGCAGGGGCGACAGGGGCAGGGGCGGCAGCGGCAGGGGCGGCAGCGGCAGGGGCAGGGGCGATGGGAATGGGTTCGGCGTCGGCAAACAGTGATACGGGGTTGAGAAGCAGGCTGCTGAGGACGACGAAGACGGCTGCCCAGAGCAGCGCGCCAGGTCGCCGCAGCGAAGGCAGTGCGGCAGATGTCAGCGGCCCTGTTGGCGAGGGAGTAGGCGCCGGGGTGGTGGTTGACTTGGGCGGCGAGATCGTCTTCGTGGGTTCTGCGGTGCAGCTTTGGCAGGGGGTGGTGACCGTCTCCGTAATCACTTGGCCCGTATGACAGTTGGTGTCTCCTCCCGGACAGGTTGTCACGGTGTAGGTGGTTGTGCGGGTTACAGTGTTTGTGCTGGTCTCAGTCGTCGTGGTGGTATTTGCATAAATGGAACTGCCACTGCTGGTGCTGCTAATATCGCTGCTGCTGCTTGACGAACTGGCGCTACTGATGGTGGTGCTTGACAAACTGGTGCTGCTGCTGCTGCTGCTGCTGCTGCTGCTCGACGAACTGGTGCTAGAGATTGGTGGGCAAGTGTCGCCAGCACATGGCTCATGGCAGCTACCACGCATGTGGTCATCCAGGAACTCGGCGCCCAAACCGGTAGCGTTGCGCTCCATAATCAATTTCTCGCACATCATGCTCGATGTCATGGTGAAGTTGACTTCGAATCCCGAATACGGGTGCACTTCAAACTTGTAATCGAGCAGGTACGGCGTCTCGGGCCCGCAGTTCTTGTTCCAGCTGTCAAGGTCGGTCGTGGTCGTAATGCACGCCCATGATGTCCACATGGAACTGGGCTGCACGATACAATTCGAGTCGGGAAACGAGGCCAACAAGGGGGTGTTGCCTACGAACCGCCAGTCGAGGGCGTTGTCGCCGCGGTCGCAAACGCGGATGCCGCCGTATATGACAGTCCCAGCAAAAATGTCGTACCAGCTCATGGCGTGGGCAGTAGCAATTATGATTAATTAGTAGTAGCGAGTGATGCGAAACGAGAGGTTTTCTTGGTTACCTTGGGTATCGGTGCTTGTGGCTCCAAAGTAATGGAATTGTGTAGTTGGATTAAGAAAGACGAGGGAGCCTCTTATTAATTAATATTGATTGAGGCTCCCACTTTACTTATACTACATACCTCGATGCTCAGCTGCACGTGTTGTCTACATGTTCGACAACGACGAAGGTGACTTGGGCATGATATGATAACCGTTGCAAAACATGATGATGTAGAGAATGCTGAGCCGATCCTGACAAGCCCGGGTTCTTGGTTCCCAGCGACTTGGATCCCGTACCCCATTTTAGTAGGCCGTCAATTCGTATTCGACCCTTGTCGCTAGCCGCAAAGGGTAGCACGTCGCGTGGTTGGGCGCCATGGACGGCAGGTGGTGTGTGTGGTGGCGTGATACATTGGGCGTCGGAATATCATAATCTTGAGACCCCCCCGATTCGTGCGTGTGCCGAATTGATGTCGTAAATCTTTGAAGTTCATGACTTTAACATGGCGCTGCCGCGTGATATCCCAATTTTTTTGGGCAATGAGGTCATGGTTAGGGGGGGCCCCAGCGTATATATTCCATAGTTTGCAAGCCGCGTGATCCATCTCCCTTTTGCCCACTTTTGCCCCCTTTTGGGAACAGAAAGGACACAAACAGCAGTATATAAAACCCACTATTTTCTTTCCAGCACCGTGTGCCAGGCAACCAGGTTATAACTTATAGGCATCATAACATTAAGCTGTCAAACAAAAAAAAAAAAAACACGACCTGAACCAATCCCTCACACCACAGTGACCACACCACCATGACCGTCCACGTTACATTCGGTGAACTTGCTGTGGGCACAACGGTGACAACCCAATACGAGGCCAACAAGGGTGTCATCTTCACCTCGCCGTGCGTAGTCACCCAGGACCCGGAGACGTCGGCCCACGTGCTGCAGTCGGCGCACCAGAGCAGCATCACCGAACTCCCGACCCGCGTCATCCGCGCCAAGTTTGTGTCGCCGCGCCATACGCGCCTCGCCGTCACCGTCAGCTACTCCAACGCGGGCGCCGCGGGCGTGCACGCCGTGCTGCGCGTCTTCAACGCCGCGGGCGAGAAGCTCACCGAGCGCAGCTTCGGCAGCGTCGGCGCGTGCGCCACCACCGAGTTTGTGCGCCCCGAGGGTGACATCTCGGGGTTCGAGGTGTCTGGGCGGACGAACCGCTTCGACGCCCTCGACGCCCTGGCCTTTGACCCCGTGCCGCAGCCCGACTTCCGCGTCGTCCACGAGATAGTGGGCGCCGGCGACGACCACCCGCTGACACTGCACGCCGAGGACGGCGCGGCCGTGACAGCCAGGCTGTCCTTCTTCCGCCTGCACGGGTCCAAGGACGAGATCCTGCTCTCCATGCCGAAGCCGTGCCCAGGCACGACATGGCGCTTCGACCCGCCGTCGGTGCACTCGGGCGTGCCCCACGTCGATGTCACCATCTGCGCGTCGACTTCCACGCCGGCGGTGAGGCACTTTAACGTCGATGTGGTCGCGCACCCACGGTCCCGGGCCGCCGGCATGCACGAGAGGGACGTCAAGTTGCCGATTACCGTTCTGCCTCTGAGGACGACGGCCGCGGATTGAAGACGAGGCAGCCTTTTATTAAAGTTGGTTGCCAGCGCTTGGCTTTCTCGCTGAGTGGATGAGTTTGTTGTTTTGGAATGGAATGGAATGAGGCTGCGCCGCCCATTGTCAGAACTTGGAATCAATAATACTTGTAATTACTTGTCACAATTTCAACGCACTCATCCAGCAATCTAGATCAGTCAACTTGACTGCAGTAATTGGTCTAGTGGCTGACGAGATGAGAATCGGGTGACGCGTCAATAATCTTTGAAACCGGTGCTCAAGGAAAAGACCGGACGTAGGAAAATCAAGGATGCGAAGATAAGGGCTGGGAGAAAGTTGCGGTGAGGACAATGAGGATGAAATCTCACTTCCGGTTGGATCCAGAGAGATAACAGAATTTTCCACACCAGCGCAAGCATATACCTTGCATGCTAGAGACTTGCCGGTTAAGTCCTTAAGTATCCATCTGGTTGATGGCTATGGCGTCGTTCTAGAGAGGAATGGGCTGACAGGGGCTGCGAAGTTGCAGTACAGTCGAGACGAGGTTCTTAGTGATATATGCTATGGGCAATCTGGATTCAAATGAATCGTTTTCGGGTTGGCCTGGCTATCGCCTACCATTCTAGCCAGCAGTGACTTGGTTATTATTTCGAATAAAGTCTCAATACCTACAGGGGTCGACAAAGCAGTAATTATATGTCTGCACCGATGACTTATTATCTACTTCGAACACGGATTATTATGTCCATGGATGAATCTTAACCAAGCCAATACCTGCGCTATTGAGCGGCGTAAATATCGATGCTGCACTGGCCTGCCTGGTTCAGCTGATCGAGAGGAGTAAATGGGTTGAGAGTGTGCCGCCTTTCTAGGGTGGCGCCTAATTCTCAGAGGCTTCATGATACCATGGACCCTGCCCAGCTCATCATCTTGTTGTGATTTTGAGTCAACCATCTTTACTAAATTCAATACTCGAAGCAGGACGGAGTTGACTTGGCCTCGTTCAATGTCTTTTTTTTTTTTGAAAGGTAAAGTGGTGAGAGGGGAGTTGCCCTTCGCCCATCAAGATTTAAGTGAAGAACTACGTTAATGGTGGTGGCGGAGCACATGTGTGCTGGCGACTGTGTTCTCGGAAAGTTCGGTGAGAGCCTCACAGGAGACCAACGCATCCATCAACGGCGTCAAGCTTTTGCTTATTCGTAGTCCGGACCGGCTGTAATAATAGTGTGACCCGTCATAGATTTAGATTGCTATCGTTCCGCGCCATGTCCATTCAAGTTTACCGTCGCAGTGGTGCTGCAGCTCACTTCTCACCAGCGCTGGACACATCACAACCGTCACATCAAGGACGCAATCACCATTCACAAGAGTCACAGGCAGACAGCACCGCATGAGCACAGGTGTGAGAGAGAAAAAAACAACTTTCGCTGCCCTAGTTTTGTCCAGACCAGCTATGAACCCACTGAGACCCAATCTTTACCCCAGGCTCAAGCCGCAAAGCTCGCCGTAGTGGAATAAGCGTTGCGATGAGATATGATGGAAAGCTGTCCCAGTCCGAGGGCGTCAAGTCGGTCTGACGAGTTCTCGCCCAAGAAAAAAAAGGGCTTTTCTGAAATTATATTTTAGGTGTGTGCATCGAGCCTCTTGTCCCCCGACAACTGCGCTTCTTTGGTCTCCAGGTCAAAGAACCAATGGAACCAGATAACAACGTGATAGCAAATCGAGAGTTGCGCAGGGCGAGAGTGATGACAAGTTGTCGTGGGATATGCCTGGAAGCACAGGTGTGTGCTAGGCTCCCAAAAGTTGTGTGTCGCGTCATCCTGGTACCGTCAGCCTGGCAAAGGCATAAACGACCGGCGCGACAGTTGATGATGACAGTGAGCCGTCATCCGTGCCGAGTAGAGATCAAAGTATCCAGCAAGGCAAGACATAGAGTCTGTGAAGAGGGGGTGTGAAGTCAGTTGCTCCGATCCGAGCCGCTGGGGATTCCCAGCAAGTAATGCGCCAACCAACTCCAAGGAAACATTCCTCTGAAGCATTCGTCGACCATGCCATCTTCAAGGAAATGGCATGCAAGTCAGCCTTTATCCGTCCAAGCATCCATCGTTCCAGAGCGACATGGCTAGGATCGTGATCCATGGCCAACTCCTCCGACAATGTCAAACACCGGGCACATATGTTATCAAATACCCATACACCACCGAGTCTTTTTTTTCTCGTCACGTTGACGCCGTGACGATCACTCCCTCCGATGAAAATGAGAGAAAGCCAAAAACGCCCGTGGAAGCAGCGTTTTTCTTTCCTGTCCATACGCTAGGCCTCCTGGTTGATGGACCTGTTGAAAACGCCAACGAACGCCTTTATATGAGCCGAAAAGCAAAAACCCAAATCCCCATCAAAGTCTCAAGTGGCCCGTCCATTGATACCCGACGTGATTCCGTACTTTTATCCCCAAGCCCCGTCATTTATGAGGTGAGATCGTGTCGGAGGCAGAACTGAAAAAGAAGCTTGCGTGGAACGCATGCGGTTACTTGGATGTCGTATAGTGAATGTGAGGTAACGCGGACTGAAAGCATCACAAATGCGATCCGCCATATGTTTCGGCGATCCAGTGTGATGGAGGGCAGGGAATGAACGGCCCGGCCGCCAGACCTCAGTTCGTCATTCATGCCGTGGAAATGGAGGATACGTCGTACCGAAGAAACGGAAGTGCGAATGGGGGTAACCGTGAGAGAAATCATGGTATGAATACAACCGACAAATGTCGCTGAGATTGATGTGGTGTGTATCGAAGAGAAAATCATCTGGTGAGCCGCAAAAGGTCGGTTGGAAGCTTGACTCGAAAGAAACAAGAAACCGGAACCAACTACTTTGGCAAGCTGGTCGGTGGTTGGACGGCGGAAGGATTCAGAGGATGATGGGGTGAAGGGCTTAATATGTACAATCCAAAACAGAGGAATAAAAGAAGAATTACGAAGAAAACCGCAAAGTCATACTCATGCATGCATCACCCACCACACCGCCTTGTGAAGCAGGTTTGGAGGTATTAAGCCTGCTGGGCAGGAGCCTGGGGCTGGCCCGGACCTTGAGAACGACCGCCACGCGGGGGAAATTGGTTCTGCTGCTGGCGGCCTTGGCCCTGTCCTTGGAACCCACGGCCACGACCACGATGGCCAGTGGACGGGCCTCGGTTGCCTTGGCCTTGAAAGCCTCCTCGACCTTGGCTGTTCGATGGAGCCGGGCCGTTCTGTCGGCCATTCTGCGGCTGCCATTCTCCCTGGCCAAGCTGGGCAGACTTGGACTGCGGGATGGGGAACTGGGTTTGCTGTGTAGGCGGGCCCTGGGGCTGCTGTTGTTGTTGTTGCTGCTGCTGTTGGAGCTGCAACTGTTGCTGGGGCGCTGAAGGTGTGAAGTTGGAAATGGGCCTGGGAATGGTCTCGGGGTTCTCGTAAACGTAGAGACTCTTGTCAATGGATGGAGGAATGGGCTGGATTTCGGTGCCGAGATCGCGTTCAATATTGTAGAGATTGAAGCGATCATCCCAGTTGATCAGGTTAATAGCTAGACCAAGATGGCCATACCGACCAGACCGACCAATTCGGTGAAGATACGTCTCAGCGTTCTTGGGGAAGTCGAAGTTGATGACGACGTTGACGGCCTGGATGTCAATACCACGGGTCAGTAGATCCGAGCACACCAGGTTGCGGCAGACACCATTGCGGAAGTCATGGAAGACACGGTTTCGGGCTTGCTGTGCCATTTTGGCGTGGCTGTAGAAGCACGAGTAGCCAAGCTCAGTGATTTTCTTGGCGAGGAGCTCAACCCGGTTTGTTGAGTTGCAGAAAATGATGGACTGGTTGATCTGGAGCTTGGAGAATAACGTGTTGAGGCAGTGTACCTTCTGCTTCTCTTCCACGTAGGCGTAGTATTGAGTGACACCACGGAGGGTGAGTTCGTCCATGAGGTTGATCTCGTAGGGGTTATTCATGTTCTTATCGGAGAAATCCTTGACCGAAAGTGGGAAGGTCGCGGAAAACAGCATGACCTGTCGATCCTTGGGGTGGAACTGAAGAAGCTGCTCGATGACAGGCGTAAACTCGGCGGAAAGGAGCTTATCGGCCTCGTCCATGATGAACATGGGACACTCGCTCAAATCAGCCACCTGCTTGCCTGCCAAGTCGAGAATTCTGCCAGGTGTTCCGACAATAATATGGACGGGATCTTGGAGCCGGACAATGTCGTCCCGCAACCCGGTTCCGCCTGTAGTTACCATGACATTGACGCCGAGATGTTTTCCGAGGGTTTTGCAGACCTGGGATGTTTGCATAGCGAGTTCTCTAGTGGGGACGAGGATGAGGCATTGGATTTTGGAGACTTTCGGGTTGATCTTTTGAAGGGCGGGGATAACAAAGGCGGCTGTCTTGCCAGTACCGTTCTTGGCACGCGCGAGAATGTCTTGACCGGTAAGGGCAACAGGGATAGCTTCTTCTTGGATTGGGGAGGGCTCTTCGAATCCAGCCTCGAAAATGCCCATCAGAACCTCTCGGGAAAGTCCCAAATCGCCAAACTCGAGTCCTTTTCGGTTCCTCACATCCTACACAAGGGGAGAAACAAGTTAGCCAGTGAATCAATTGACTCGAGGTATGGATAGAAAGTATGCTGACATCTGTCTGGGGCCTTGTATCCTTGGCAGGCGCCTTGAGCGACCTCTTCCACGATTCCTGGTCGGAGCCGCCATCACTGCTGTTATTAGCCAAGTACCACAATTGCCAACAAGGGCGGGAAACCCTACTTCAAAGTGGACGCCTGAAGCTTCTCGACGAGATTGTCGGTCATGTTGTCGGCGGAAAGGGAGGATCACCTCAACTCTGGGTGGAATGGGGTAGAGTAAGGTGGTGATTGGTGGGAGTAATTGCGGTCAAATCGTTGGTGGACGCAAATGTTGTCCTGACCGGTCTTGGGAGTTGTTTTAAAATGGATTGACGCTTTTTGGTTGGGGCGCGCTATAATCGTCGAGTCATAACCTGCGGGGAGCAGTGAATGGGTTGGGTCGATTTTGTTCGTTTTCTCAGGCGGGAGGGCGCGACTCCAATGGTGGACTCACGGACTCGTGTGTAGTGGTGGTGGTGACTTGGATGCGAAAGACGGGTCGAGGTGGGTGCGAAGGACAATAAATGGACGCAGTCACAAGCCGAGTCGCGGATGGATGGCGGGGACGAGAATGATGGGTGATTGTGGAAGAAAGCTGCAGTTGTTTCGGCAGCAGAGGTGCGTATCGTTTGTTGGGAAGTCGGGGAAAGGAATTCCTGGTGCGGCGAGATTGTTCGTCGGGAGCGGGGCAGAAAGGCGAGGGCAGCAGCAGGCAGGGCTGGACGAGATTTGCGAGCGAGGTTGTCGAAAATGTTCCCCAAGGTGAGGATGTGAATTTTGGCGTCACGTGAGGCCAATCAATCCCAGTCCCGGTGTTTCGTGCCTTCACCCGCTGAAGCTTGGCTCCGCCCCACGGGCCAAGCCCCACCTTCTGTGTTGGGCGAATGCGCATCATTCACACTGCGAAGCTCCAGAGCTTGAATTTAAGCGCAACTCCTCCAAAGCATCTTGCATCTCCTTGCACAACCCAAGTCCGCCACTCCTCCCCGTGTCCTCCAACTCGACTCGAAGTCATTGAGGCTGCCATGGTCATTTCCCACGGGAAATTGCAACCATGACCACCCCGAATTTGTGATAATGTTGCTCAAAAAATCAGCAGCTGCGCTCTCCTCGCGCTGCCCGCCACCGCCGACGGCATCATCATGTCGATCGCGGGGTCGAACTTCCGACTGGCGCGCGCTCCCCTACACTTCTCCTTGCCACTCTCGAACTTACGCTTCCGCTCACCCTAATGGCGGACGACCTGAGAATTCGCATTGGCCGGAATCTGCTTATCCGACCCCTTACGAGATCTTTGCGCAGGCCAAGAATACCCCCTATAACAAGGTGCGGTTCTACGAACTCGTAAAGCTCTACCACCCCGACCGCCATTACCACACCTCCCACGACGGCATCCCCCACCCCACGAAACTCGACCGCTACCGCCTTGTTGTTGCTGCAAACGACATTCTCAGCGATCCCGAGAAACGCCGGCTGTACGATCTCTACGGCACAGGATGGGGCAGCCAGCCGGACGTGAATGGCCGCCATGTATGGAACATGCGAAGCAGTTTCCGGGAGGCGGACAAGGCGTGGCGGCAAGCCCCTGGGAATGCAAGCCAGAACGCGACATGGGAAGACTGGGAGCGGTGGTACGAGAGACGAGACGGCAAGGCACAGGAACCGCTGTACATGTCCAATGGCGGCTTCGTGAGCGTCATTGCCTTGTTTGTACTGATCGCCGGCTGGGGACAAGCCACACGGGCAGGGAACCACTCTGCGAACTTGCTAGAAATGCGAGACCAGAAACACGGCTCCATCAGGAAGGAGATACAGCTGCGGCAGGCCGAGATATCCGCTCTGGGCAAGGAGGGCAGAATTGAGACCTTTTTGCGGCAGCGCGAGAGCTGGGAAAAGGTGGACCCTGTCAGGTCTTCCAGTAAATAGACTAGGCTCGTGTACATGCATATGTTTGCGTTTTGGTATTTGCTATCGAGACTGTCTTTATACCTTGTCCACCGTCGGGGCCATATTCCCCTCTATGACTGCCTCTTGTATGTCCGCCACCAATGTCAACAAAATCCAAGCTCATGGGAGGATAGAGCAGGGTATCGCTCTTGAGGCAGGTCCAGGGATCTCTATATGAGATGCGCCTGGGACCGTATTTATCTTCGGATATTTTAATGTTAGGGCCTTCCGGAAGGAAGAGATCGCTGATGGCCCCCATTGTGCTCCGGGTAAAGAAGGGAGGCAAAGGGAGGCAAGATAAGACTTGCGTCACTGGAACGAACCACTTGGACGCCAACGTAAATAGAAAGGAAAGTACGCCCACCATTCGATATTAATTTGGCAAACATGTGGAGAAAAGCACCTGACGGGAGGCCATTCTACGTAGCCCAGTCCACGCCTCACCATTGTCGACGTTCACCGGTGCTGCCGAAAGCTTGAAGGTTTCGGTGCCTGGGAGGCGCTGCAAATTGCAAGGGTTTGATGCTGAAATTGTTAGTGCACGGGCCATCTCACGGCCATGCATGCTACGGTACGGTCGACCAAAGTGGCCGGATGGATAAGCTTAACTCCACAACAATCACTCAGCTTATTCTTGGATCAACGAGCTCGTTGACTTTAAGATTTTCTTTATTCCGTTATTGGAGTATTGTTAAACTTGCAGAAATTTATGTAGTTTGTTGACGCGATGTTTCTTGCTGTGTCGTTGATGAGTGCGGATGTTGGTACTTGCCAAACGCAAGTCTGCCTCTCTGGCCAGCTGTGAAGTCAGGTAGTGAAGAGTCGGAATGAGTGAACTTTTGATGCCTCAGCTGATGCCACAGGCATACTGCTTACGGGCAGATATTCTAGAAAAATGCTATCCTCCTCGTTTCCCAAAACATTGGCTGCATGTGAGCTCAAAGGCCCCATGGTGTTGTCAAATAATCCCCGTCCTATCAACTCTCACAGGGCGACATGTTTTTTACCCGTTGTCTCGCAACTTCAAGTCTTATGCGAGCTTTTAGAAAGGTAGCTACTATTATTTCTGGAAACCCTCTCTGTTTTCCAAGACTCCATGTAGTTTTCTGTTTAGGGCGTCTGAGAAAGTGACTCAAGTGAAACCTAATTTCTTTACAAAAATAAAAATAAAAATTTAAAAAAAGTGCATGTCGGCGAAACAGTGAGTGACCGTAACTTTTATAATTCTTACCGTTCGGCGTTGTAAACGAACTGCATGCGGAATTAACCCAAGGCCTGTCCCGGGTTGTGGTAATGGCGTGAATGGTGTAAAATTCCCAAGGGGAGAGAACTTTGTTGGCCGTTTGGGGTGAAAACCAATCGTCTGATGTTCTAGAAAAGGCATGGTTGGCTTTTTGGTCTGGCCTGCCTTCGTGAAAATTGCTCTGTCTTCTCTCCCTTGCCGGTTGGCAATACTCCGCAACCGCCTCGACTTACACAAACTTGTTGACAATAACATTTAAGGACCTCGATTCACAAGAGCACCCTCAAGAAAACTATTTTCACGTCAATTGCGATAGAGAACTACAAATTCTCTTCATTTCGCTTCTCTTCTTTTCTTTTCTTTTTCACGAGGCAGGTGCAGGCCGTGAAATATCACCTTCTTCCTAATTCTCTCCAACTCTTCCACCTTTTTCATTCTTCCACCACCCGCCTCACTACATTTCCGCTATTTCACAGAAGCCCTCTCGTCTTTCGCTCTTTCTTTTCTCTCTTCCTCGAGTCCATCGATTATTTGCGATTGCACATTTTTCAATCCCTGTCATTCTTCCCTATTCTCTATTGCACCATGGCCAAACGCAGAAAGCTCAATGCTGACAAGGACACCAGTCATTCCAAGGTGGAGGGAACTTCATTCCAAGATCTGGCTCCGGAGCTGCAGCAGATGATCTTTACCGAAGCGCTCTGCAAACCGCACGTCCACTTCGCCAAGGCCAAGCGCAAGGACGATACATCTAATCACAAGTGGTGGGTTGCCATCCACCCAATCTCCAAGGGTAATGACAAATCTGGGTATCGCTGGCTCCAGAGTCTGTCCCTCACGTCCATGGCCGCGGCTCGAGCCGTCCGTATTGCCACCCTCGAGAAGGACTGCCTGCCATTTCCAGTCTTGTCAAACCACATTGACGCCTCCACCGATCTCATCTGCTTAGACTTTGATCGTGGTGACAACAGCAAGGCCTACGGCTACTGGAACCGCAAAAACCAGATCCCATCGCGACTTCATCCGCATTTTGATGCCGACAAGGTGGCTTCCGTTGCCGGAAACGTCCGTAGACTGGCTGTCACGTACAGTCATCGCCACAAAAATTGCGCCACGAGGCAGAATGTCTTTCGCTGTTTGGCACATATCGCTCGCCACAGCGAGATCAGGATCTGCTCGGAGGAGTTTGTGGGTCTCTTGGACTGCTTTTCAAATCTTGAGACAGTCTATATCATCTTGCAACCTGGCCGCACCAATAGCGCTAAGGATAAATTCAAGCATTACACCAAGAACTTCTTTGCTCGTATGTCCCACTCTTTCGTCCTAGAATTTGACTATACTCCCATCCTTTTGTTATCTTACTGACCAGCAAACAGTGCCCGTTGCTGAACGCCAAGCTCGCGGCCTCGAAATCTTCCACGATTCGGAGAAGCCGTACATTGAAGTTGACTCGGATCCCGAGTCCAAGCTATTGTGTCGTTCCACATACACCGGTCCAGAGCAAAGCAGTAATGACGCGTATAAGCCAGAACTGCTGGAGGAGGTCTTTCAGATTCTGAAAGACACGCGCAAGCAGTTCCTCCTTGACCAATGTCCCAAGAACTCGGACAAATACCGCATGTCCTTGGAGAAGCGGAAGCGTGTGCAGTTCAAGGTGCTCCTGCAAACGTTTTTGAAGAACTCCGACATCTGAATCATCACTTCACCTTGCGTCTATCAAGACATAAACCAGAGAAGAGGAGTGAGATGGGTCCATGCTTGAGACTCAGTGAGGGTTGGATTCTGGGCGGTGGGTTGCTCGCTACACATATACCACACTGTGGTACTTATATTCACTATGGCAAAGATTTGGGACGGGGTTCGCCCCCCCGCCCCCCGGGCAAAAAAAAAAGCGACGAGGACTTAGAATAGCTGGATAGTTTAAGTGAGGGATTTAATTCCCTCCAAAGTACTGCCCAAGGAGATAACGGCAGTCGGACGTCATGGAGGATCTGCCCAAACCCATAACTCAACATTTCTTTTGATCCCATCTTCCCTTTCATTTTCAGATATTTGCATCGACAGATACTGCGATCATTTTCTTCTTTACATTGCGCATATCACCCCTTCGACTTGTGCATATTCTCGGCATCGGGATAACATATAGTTTAGATCAGTGGTTTTATTTCATAACAAGAATCAGATACGGGACAATCTAGATACTACCATTTCCTAGCTAAGCACTCGTTCCATTCTTCCTGTGGTTGCTTTGTACAGTCATTAAATATTCCCACGCACTTGCTCAGTGTCACACCAGGCAACTCACTCATACCACTTCTCTCGAAATTGGGTCAGTTTCGCTTCATAATTGCCCTAGATCAATGATCATGGCTTGTATAATATGCATTATTTAAAACTTCAAAACTCAAACGCATGGGGTCGCTTCATTGGATGCCCCAGATGGTTTCGCAGATGCCTATTATAGGCGCCCTGAGGCGTTGCTTGATCCGGGCACATGCATGTCAAACTCGATACTATGAATATGGGTTTCCGTGGTGAGGGGTGTGGGTGTGGAAGAGCGAATTAAGATGCATCGTTTGATGACTCGCTAGAATCCAATATTGCACTTGTCTGATTCAGGGGTATTTCAAGACTCAATGGACAGGCCAAGCATTCAGGTAAACAAATCCCTGGGCGATGACGCTTACATATTTCTATTTGTGAATGCAATAAAAGACTAATATAGCCCCGATATATGCATATGTTATTCACATAAAAAATCCTCCCATTAGTTAAATACAAAGCCGTCCCTGGGCTGGGTCCACTGAACATTGGGCTCTTACTCATCAGCAATGATACCCGCGGCAATCGGATTGTGACTCAAGGGACGATAGACAACCTCAACATTCGACGTCACTCCGCACTATTTTCCCCACGAGCTGGCTCGTTGCCTGTTTTGCCAAAAATGGCGACAACGGGCCAATCATACTCGCTAAAACCAACAATCGAAATCGCCACGGATCTTGCGATTGCGCTCAAGCTGGTAAGCGCATTTCTTCTTCTTCAGTCCACAGGAGAGTCTTCTTTGATCAGAACTTCTGTATGATTGACTGAATGTAGACGTTGCAATCCTCTGCCTCGTCACTTTTGCGTTCATGGCTCTACGTGCCGTTTGGCATCGTGCTCATGCTCCTGGCTTGCTTCGGGATTGACTCACTTTTCAGACACCTAAGAGTGTCGTTCCCGGCGTCCGTCGCTTGTTTAATCTTACTCTTCTTTGGACTACTCGCGTCTGAAGCTGTACTGGGCCCACACAGAACCAGAAGACTGGTGGCCGTCATTGATATCCCGGTAAGTAACATCTGCCTCAAGTTAACCTATAATCATGTCTGAAATATTATGCATTTGTTCAAATATCAACTAATGAGATATTTTCAGGCACAATGGTCTCTCCGATGGATCAACGTCTTCTTTATGCCTACCTTTGTCCTGCTGCCCCTGAGCCCTAAAATTGGAATTGTCGAGGTGTCCAAGATCATCGCAGTCTTTGGTGAGTTTATCACGCGCATTCATATGTGCACCCACATTCTGATTGCAAACCCTTAGTTATCGGTTTCATTGTTATGATGGTTGCAACAGCGTATATGACCAGGGGCCTTCAATTACTGACAGGATCTATAAAACGTGCCCATGCCGAACGTGCTGAAGAGCTATCAAATCCGACCAACGGCAACCAGGAGGAAGGAATTCCAATATCACACACCCCGCAGATCGAAGAGAGTCAGTCTGGCTTTGCTACACCTATCGGGCCCTCATCCCGTGCGACATCCAGCATTGCGCTTAGCAACCTCATTGAAGCCCCTCCTCGCCGTTACGATTCATCCAACGCAAGCTCCCACGACCCAATCATATATCCAACCGCAGCAGGAGACAACATTGCTCTGCGGAACGCGGTGTATCGACAAATCCCCCTCCCGCCCGCACGATCGCGTGTCTGGGCAGCCCACCTCACTCCTCACCTTGACCTGCTGACTTTCGCCTCCCTCGCACTCTTCATCGGCATCCCCGTCTTCTACGGCCTAAACTACCCGCTGCCACTGCATACCTGCGTCACCGTCCTCGCATACTACGCGGCAATGAGCCTGCCAGCCGCATGGAGAAGATTCCTTCACCCAGTCCTTGTGTCCGCTTTCATCACCGTATTTTTCATCTGGAGTCTCGGCCTGCCACTCGTCAAAACCCTCGACACCACGCTATCAGAGTACCGAACAGGCTTGAAATACCTCCAGCTATGGGAGGGCACTACTTCTGCCACCATGAAAACGAGAAGCTCCAGCACTCTTCCCGGGGCAGGAGACCTATTCAGCACAGTGCTGGACGCGAGCATCGTCTCGCTCGCACTGCCAATGTACCAGTACCGCCGCGAGCTGCGCGAACACTTTGCGGCCATCATCATCCCAAACATTGTCCTGTCCATAGGCTCGCTGTTTGCGTATCCGATCGTGTGTTTTGCCATTGGCATCTCGGCGGAGAGAAGTGTTGCGTTTGCGGCGAGGAGTCTTACCCTCGCGCTGGCTACGCCGGCAATGGTGAATCTCGGCGGAGACCTTAATACCGTGTCGGCGGTGGCGATTATGAGCGGTGTTGTTGGGGCTTTACTTGGGAGTCGGATGTTGGCATTGATGAGGATCCCAGAGGGTAAGCTTTTCACCTGTGTTGACTTTTCCATGATTGGATATTTCTATGAAAGGAATAATGTCTGGGGGGCGGTGCTAACGGTCTGCAGACGATTACGTTACAAGAGGCGTCACGTTGGGGGCCAACTCGTCGGCCATTGCTACCGCGCTGCTGCTTCAGTCTGATCCCCGCGCTGCTGCACTGTCGAGTCTGTCCATGAGCCTGTTTGGAACGATAACAGTGCTGTTCACCTCTATTCCGACCATTAGAGATCTGGTGCGCTCCATGGTGGGAATGTGAAAAAATTGGTGAGATTTGTGTTTGACTCGGAGGGTTCAGTTGTCAAGGTTCATTTGATAGAAGATATTCAAAACGACAGGTTTTACACTATCGAGAGGTTCTTGTTGAGGGAGGAACTTATTGTCCGTGCCCAGATGATGGTGTTCAATACTAAGGTAGTCGCTTGCTAAAACAAAGTATTTTTTTTTCATAAATAACCCCTTCAACTGATAAAACACCCCCATTGTATCCATAATTAATTAGAAGTAATTCCATCAGAAGTGCCAGGAGAGAACCTAAGGAGAAGAGCTGTGCCCGATGAAAAATCAATTCAACTTCGAGTCAACCCAAACAATCGGAACCAACACCAGATGCTGTGGAACGGCGGACGTGTGTCCCCAGTGTGAATTCGGTGTTACCGGTCACAAATGGGGTCGGGGAGCGAGCGAAAGGAAGATTTTCAGGCAGTCACCCCGACTACAGCTCTAGCAAAAGTGCAAGGCGGGTTCTCCCTGCTGTTTGATTGAGGTCCTGGCAGAATTGATTCGAGGTCAGAGACCAGATAATTAGCGTCGACATGGCGGTTTAGAAAAAATGCAGTCTTGGTGAAACGATTGGACGTGAGCGTCCCGTTGATTCGCAGGGTCCAGGAAGACGCGTCGTGTGGGACGAGAGAGGGGGGAGGGGAAGGGGGAGGGGGGGGTTTGTTTAGCCCCACCCACTTCCCTAAAATGGAAATAAATAAACACAGGACCCGGATGTGGCGAGGGGGCAACAGGTCTGCAAAAAGGGGATTTCTTTCCCCATCGTCTTCAAACATATGACAATTTGCTGGAAGTGCGTTGTTTGCCTGTCGCGGATTTCTGGCATTTTTTTGTTGTTGGGGGCCAAGGTGAAGTGATTTTCCACCTCAGCAATCACCATGTCGGATGATCTGGAGCTTCCTCTCGCGCTGAGGCGCTCACGGCGGAGCAGTCTTGGACCTCAGAGGCAACAACAGATGCAGAGTGACCCAAAAGCTCAGTTGCCAACGCCAAATTCTTCTGCCGCATCCACGTCCAAAAAGAACTTCAGACCGAAGAAGCGAGTGCGCTTCTCAGACCCCGGGCCGCTCCTCGGTGGTAACACCGAAGACGAACTCGCGACGAGCTTGACCCCATTTATCAGGCGTGCCTCGCTGTCCGCCACGCCTTCGCGGCGACACTCGACGCCTTCACGGCTGTCCCGCAGCGCATCTAGCGGCAGCGGAATTCTGGACCTGGACAGCCCGAGCTCTCCGCTCAGTGGCGAAGTGCGCTTTCTTCCTCTACGCCAGGTTCTCGATGGCCGTGTCCAGCGTCGCATTCGGCGCAATGGGCTGAGCGAAGAGATGAACACCATCTACGCCGAGCGCAAGAGGAGGGCCCAGGATACCAAGGCCGAGATTGAGCGGCTCAAGGCAGAGCTGGCAGCAAAGGACGACGAGATCCACAGGCTCCATGACGAGACCATCGAGATTGACACAGAGCGAGTGTGGGAGCTTGAACGTCAAGTTGAGGCCCTGAAGAAGGAGCTGACCTCTCGGTCTGGGGTCCAAGATGTCCCAAGTAGCCCGGCTTTCGACTGGACAGTGGCAGCGCGAGATCCGTTTTCTGACGACTTTATGGACTTGGACACAGGGCTCGACGTAAGCAGCCATGAATTTGGTTCGACCACGATGGCGGAGCTGGCATGCAGCACTCCGACCCGGAAAGGGCGTGGGTCGTTTCCCACACCGCCGACCACAAGTCCTGCAGCAGCAGAGGCGGCACCGTTGACGCCTTGCTCTCACTCCTCGGCCACATCACTTGCTCACCACATCGGGGTTCAAGCATCCCTTCCCGACCTGGAAAAGCAGCAGCTGGAGGATGAACTGGCCTCACTCCAGCTCGAGATCTGCAAGCTCACCACTACCCTGGAGTCTTATACGACCTTGACGTCTCGATTGTCTGACAAGCTTGCGACATTCTCCCCAACTACACCTTCGGAACCAACTCTTGAGCCATTATCGTCTTCAGTAGACACCCATGCTGGGATTGAAGCGCGCCTAGGCACCGTCCTCCAGACTTTGTCAGACCGCACTGCTGCCCTCGGGGAGCTGAACAAATCTCTCAGCGGTCTCGGATTTTCCGGCGCCGACGCATTCGAGATCATCGCCTCTCTCTCCAGCACATTCCGCTCTGCCCGCCTCGAGCTCGAGTACCTCACACCAGGCGAAGTCACACTGCCCCTTAACTCAGCTGGCGCGGCGGTGCTGGACCTGATCCTCGACCGTCTGCGGGACCTCGCCAAGAAGAACCGCGAGGCCGACGACACCATCGACGAGTACCACTCGATCGAGCAGTCCCTCCGCCAACAGCTCGGCGCGCGCGTCGAAGCCATGGACGGACTCGGCAAGCAAGTCAACCGCATGGAAGGCGAGGCTCGCGAAAAGGAGGCACGTATCACCGAGCTGGAAGTCGGCCTCGAGCGCCTCAAGGGCGCCGTGCGCACCTACGCCCGCGACGTGTCCGAGCTCGAGGGACTCGTAAACCGTATCGAGGGCGAGCTCGAGGCGTCCAACTCTGAGCGGGAAAAAGACCAAGCCACGCACAAAGAAGCTGCCGACCAGCACGCCGCCTCACTCAGCCAAAAGATCGAGGCGATATCCGACCTCGAGGCCAAGCTTTCTGCGGCGGTCGAACAGACAGAGTCTCTCCAAACCCAGGTTACGTCTCTGCAAACCACGCACTCGACGGCTATTTCCGACCTCACCGCCGCCAACAAGACCACCCTTGCCAAGATGAACAAGTCACACGGCCAAGCGCTCGCCCTGCGCGACGCGCGGGTCGCCGAGCTGCGCCTCGAGATCGACCGCATCAACGCATCTCTCCGCGCGGCGCACGAGACGGTCAAGCAGCTGCGCGTCGAGAACGCGCAGCTGGCCAACCTCAACGAGCAGCTCACCAGCGAGAATACCGAGCTGGCGGCGAAGATGGAGGCCGACAGGCGGCGGGCCAAGGGCGTGATCGACTCGATGAAGGCGGAGCTGGAGCGTGTCGCTGCGAGGATGAGCGAGGAGGGGCTTTTGGCGGCGACCGTGACGCCGAAGAAGAAGGAGAAAAGGGTTTCGTTGAGAAGGGATAGTGGGTTTGTTGGCGATGATGATGATGATGAAGACGGAGGGAGTTCGGTACCAGTATTAGCTGGGACACCGTTGCTGTCGGGTGAGCTGGCGAAAAAGGGCAAGAGTCGGAAGCGCAGGAGGTATGATTCGGGACTAGGGTTCTTGGATGAGGAGGAGGTGGATGGCGATCATCCCTGATTTTGTCTCTGCCGTAATTTTTTATTTTGTATGGCGTGGTGTTTCCAGGGAGTTTTGGGCGCAAGGAGATTGGAAGGGAAGACTGCACTCGTTTCAAGCCTTGGATTGCTTGCCGTTTTTCTTTTGTCAACTAATCCCTTGTCCTGATATGTGTGTAGCATTTTGTTGCAAATATCACTATGTTAACCTTCTTTGTGAAAAGGATGCGGCGGCGATGGGCTGGGGAATGAATTCTCTTTCGCAGCTGAGTGCCAGCTGGGTGATGATTGGCGACGGGGGAAATTCAGGAAGCTTGGGGGGTAAATGGGTCAAATTTTGTGGTCCATGTTTAAACGGCGATGGGTGTGTGCGAACGGGCCCATTCACAAAGACGAGGGGAATACTAGGCTCGACACCTACCCCGATCATAGTCCGATGCCATGAGGAAAACCATAGCGAGCGGTCTTGGCGCACCAACAACGACAACGACAATATAATCACGACGACAACGACAGTAACGACAATACAAAATGCGACTACACGGGCAGAAATATGGGACAAGGTGTAACGGTAGTAAGAGACGCGTTTGTGTTAAGAGGGATTCAAGGTTATGGCATGCCGTAGGAGGATCAACAAGAAGGGAAGAGGTGAGGATTTAAAGGAGGGGGGTGGAGGAAGAAAAGAAAGGGACGACTAAGACCGACCGACCCACCGCCCAAGACTGCCCGCTAAAGTTCTCCGACTCACTAGGCTCCGTCCTAGAAGCGTTATTTTTTGCTGGTTTTCCTTGGTGTCCGTGGTATCTGGGTGTTCGTGGTGTCTGGGTGTCCGTGGTGTCTTTACTGTGAAGAACTGACATGTTGATTCTCGCGAACCTTGTCGTCGCCAAACGGCCCACCTGCCGAAACAATAATGGCGGCCCGACACGTCCACAACGTGTCCATGGCGTGTCCACGCATCCGTGCACCTGCGCAGCCCCCGCAGTCTTGAAAATGTCCCCCGTTGAATGGCAAAGTGCCGCAGTTGGTAATTGCGAGCACTGAACTTAATCGTGAACAACCTCAATGCACCATACGTTCGATTCCACCCAACGTGGCAGCCCTTTTTTTTCTTTTCTTCTCTTTTTTTCTTTGTGGATACCATCAAATGTCAAATTTTAAACCCCCTTTCCTTCTTTTTACCAAGGTCACAGGTAATAAAGTTGACTACCATTCGCTTTGCCGGGGGAACAACGCATGGGGTCTTGAACTCCCATTGCCTGGTTAAAAAAGTTTCTTCTTTTTTCGTACATCATTACAATTTCCTTCGTCTCCAACCACCATGATCGCCGCCGCCAAGGAGCCAGGCTCAAAGTCTCGTCGCCTCAAGCTGAAAAATGTCTTCCGTACGAAGCAACCACCACCGCCACCACCCGACATTCTTTTCCCTCAATTCTCACAATTCCCAGCCGAGATAAGGGTCATGGTATGGAAGCTCTGCATCCCACCTCGCATTTTGACCCCGGAGGACGACCTCGACCCAGACGACAAGGATACCAGCTGCTACCTGCCAGCCAGGGCACCTCTGATTGCGCTCGTCTGTCACGAATCTCTCGGCACAGCCATTGAATGGTACCGCAAGAGGGTTCCCAAGGTGGCAATGTGGAACTCGTTCGACCTGACCGATGTAACCAAATCAGAGCGCCTGAAGGCTCTGGTCCATCGCCAAGAGGGCGAATCCAACCAAACACAAGTTCCGGTGGTGTACATGGAGGTGCAGGCCATAATGTCGCGAAAGCAGGCGTCCAAGTCTGGGATGTTTGGTCTCTTTGGCGAAGAGACTGCCTTCGTCGACCTTGAGGATCCCCGTCAGGTCGACGAGGTGGTGGAAGCGTGCTGCCCGTTCATCTCTCGTAACGTAATCTGGGAGGGAGGATTAATTCCCTGCTGGATGCTTTGGGACCCCGAGGATCCAACGCCACTCAAAAAGCTACTGGCATCCCATTACCCATTATTTACAAATCGTCCCACCAAGTGGCCGCAAGTCCAAAGGATATGCTTAGTCCGGGAAGAAATGATGCTGGAAGAAACGTCGCTCGGCGACCACGAGGAGCGGACTTGGCTCCGCTTGTACGCCGCCTTGACTGCGGAAGAGGAAGCTGCGTTCTGGCGGTTGACGAAGCTCCCCAAGCTGTCCTTTGTCGCCGCGGTTCGAGCTCAACCGGAGAGAGCGTTCACCCCCGTCGGGTCCTGCCCTAGGGCTCTCCTTCCAAGCATTGGGGCCACGATCCTCAGGACATTGGGAGGTTTCGAAGGCGGTGGAATAAACAGCAAGACTTCAGGTTTTGAGCCGACTCTCAAAGGGTTCATCACGAATTGGATCATCATTGTAAGGGTTGGATTGCTTCATTTTTTTCCAGCGCTCCTTTGGA
Source organism: Lasiosphaeriaceae sp. G1095 (assembly GCA_027569635.1). Taxonomy (NCBI): domain Eukaryota; kingdom Fungi; phylum Ascomycota; class Sordariomycetes; order Sordariales; family Lasiosphaeriaceae; species Lasiosphaeriaceae sp. G1095. Next base: position 14,705 of record JAPDFK010000213.1, on the reverse strand, counting down.
TAATTAATTGTGACAGTGCTTGTGGTGTCCTTACTGGTGTGGGTTGGGAGCAATGTGATGAAAGAAGTCATTGAAATGGCCGGAATAAATTCAGTTGTTGTCAATATTGCGAGAAACTACCTAGGTACCAGGTACTAATGAAATTGTTGCCTGGGTGATATTTTGTTGATAAACCTCGAAACAGATGTGCGACCAAGATTCGTATGTAAGGGGAAACATTTCATGTTGATATTCAGCACCTATCTAGCCACTACCTCCATAGGTACCTTAGCTAAGGTAGGTAAATAGGGATGCCACTTTGAGTATCAAAAAATTAGTCCTCCAATGTACCAATCTGAACCATTTTCTCAGTCTATCCGTCTCCTCTTTTTACTAGGCTGGTGCTCAGAAATTGGATTGCTGGATCTCTGGGTTTGCTCGATTGTCGATTCCTCAAAAAGTCCAAAGTCGCAGCCAAAGTTCCGTGCAGCAAACTCCTCAAACTCAAAGTGGTCAAAGTTGTCACCATTGTTGCTGGCATGACGAGAGTATGCCACCTCACCGTTGGTGAATATGATGATCCAACCAGACCCATTTTGATCCAGTGCCAGTGCCTTTGTAGGTAGGTAGATAAGTGTTAGTTCTGGGATGGGAAACAGCACTCCCTTTCTTTTAAGCATCACGCCCTTAACGCGTTAGTAAACGTACCTTGATGGTGTTGCAGTCGTTGATTCCCCAGCGGATATAATCATTCAAGCCGGTATAATGCTTGCCGAGATTCCAGGTTCTGCTACCGTCCATCCGCTCAACCACGTATGTGTCGAGACAGCCCCACCAGATTCGACTCACTATGCCTTCGTCTTCTTCTGGAAAGCCTTGTGGATACGAGATGTGTAATCTTTGCATGTCGTCACTGAGTGCTGAGTCCTGCTTTGGAAACCGAGGACTGTACTCAAAGAAGTGGACATCAGGGGGACCAAGTGAGCCGTGGCTAATGGCCCAGCTCTCCGGCGCAATTGCCTCATAGTCTCCGCGGCCGAATACATCTGTCAATGCCAAGCACTTTGGTCAGTACTCATAATAATAGATGGGCACTGGCGACTCGACGCGTTCTCGTACCTCTTTTAAACGACTGGGAGTCACCACTGTTTTCACCATCCACAGGGTCGCAATGTTCAACGATCCCGTCCCCATAGCGGCCCAGTGTACAGTGGATGCGAGGCATATGATCTCCGCTCCAGTATAGAGGGGAATTCATTTTGAAGTTCTTGCCCGCTATACGAGGAGCCAGGGCATAACTGGCGGTAATTATTGTCAGAAATCTCAGCAAATTACACAATCAACCAAAAAAATTAAAGGGTGACTACTCACATTGCCGTGTACTTTGGCCCAATAAAGGCAAAGAATTCGCCACTGATCGTGATGCAGATGTCCGCGTCGACCCAGTTTTCCTTTGTCGGTTCTGATCTGAGGCGCAGGCCCAAGCTCGTTGCGTGACCTGCCAGTTCATTCTCAACCTTCTCAAGTCGCTTCTGGACTCGCCAAAACGCTTCCGTATGCGCCATGCAATGGTCCTCCACAGACTGGGCGAGGAAGGCGTCGTCCTCCTCAGATTTCTCGCGTCTCTTATTCGTCTCTGCCTCAAGTTGCTTTATTTTCAGAATAACCTTCGCGCGTTCTTCCTTCAAGGAGGTCTCCATGGCGTAACGGATTTCGTCCAAATCTAGGTGGTGCTTCTCTCGTTCGTATTCCAGTATATATTCACAATAAGTGGGACTCGCCGGAGGGCTGAGTGTTCCTGTGCTGCCACCAAGTTCCGTCTCCGAATCGCTCTCATACTCCGCACCCGCGGCGACATGGAGCTCCTCAGGCATTTGGCTGTGGTCCTCGTAGTCTTCGTCCAGCAAACGTGGGGTGAATGCACTCGAGCTGTCACTTCCCCCCGCTGGATAGCTTTGGCTTTCCATTCTCAGATTATCTAACAAGACCTGGGAAATCGTGAAGTCCATTGTTGCTGAGAGCTTTTCTTTTGTTCCCTTTCGGTGAAGAAATATTCAAGCTCGAGAATTTCTGGAAAGAAATGTGTGCCACGAGGTAGGTACTTATACCGTACCCATCTGATTAGTGTTTTAGGCTGCATACTTCTTTGGGGCGCCAATCGCATTTTACATGCTGAGAGCCATGGACTGTGTGGAATAGCCTCAAAATGTGAAATTGTGGTGCCTTTCAAGGTTGCGAACATACACGGCAAGGGGAAAACTTTAAGATGTCGTGGCTTGGTTGAAATAGTAACTTGCCCTGGTCAAATAACTTTAAAACCGCCCAACAAAGCTACAAAACGGCGTCGATTCGAAGGATATGAGCCAAAAACAAAAAAAAGAAACGTTCACCTATATTATAAACCAACCCCCAAAAGAGCCAACCCCTAATTACTACCTTTCCATCCCCTGGGGGCTGGCGACCTGGGAGACGATCATATGAAGATTAAATTCAACGTCCGCAGGAAATCCCTGCTTGGACGGGGGGATGTACTCTGGGCTAGTCAATTCAGATGAGTATTGTCCCTCTCGACTCGTTCCATAAGTTGGCATTGTTTCTCTCGCTCTCGCTGACAATGTCCCAGCTGGTTCGACTGCTCCCCGGCGACTAACGACCCTGGTTCTGCAGTTTCAGGGTTTCACCGTTTCGGCAAATCGACTTGTCCTTAATTACTACGAGCAGGCGTTGCATCCGTTGGTCACCCACCGTCATATTTAAGATACAGAGCATCATTGGATGGAGGGTCTCAATCCTTTCAATACTCCCCCCCTTTTCGGTTAGATCCACTTGGACAAACGAACGCCCAGCTTCGAGATGTTTAATTAGCTGAATGCCCAAGCAAATCGAGCGAACAGCGACTGGTCAGACTCGGGGTGTAAGGTTGAAAAGTATATACTGTACCGGGGCCTTTTTCTTTTTTTCCTTTATGCTTCAAAATCTCCTAGTCCTTATTGGCGATGGTGAAGTTTGGTTCGCAAGCCATCTTCCCCCTGCGGTGACGGAGATCGACACTGGGGGGTCTTCACGTCCCCACAGAACTTCCCCGGCCCCACTAGGTAGTGTGCATTTGGCTGCCTTGTAAAAGATTCAATTACGAAGCTTGATAACCTCTAATCCATATTTGGAATATGTGGCCGATGTCAAAGTCAACAGTCTTTTGAATGCCCGCTGGGTACGGGCTGGCTCAAGTTTCACGGCATGCGGTAAAGGTGAGTGAGCGTCATCCTCACACTCACACTCACAAGTCTACGTCGGAACATACCGAGGACCCGTGTGCCTGGTTGATGCCCACAACCATTGAGGTGGGGGGGTACAGTGCGGGGTCTTGCGGCGGCTGCCTGCCAGGGTGCAACCACCGGCAGGAGAGCTTCTGGGCGAAAACGGCTGCTCGAAACATTTCCTTCCGCCGAACTCGAACCTCGAGTTGACACTTTTGCTCTCTCGTTCTCACCTCATGTGTCCCTCCGAACCCGCACTCCATCGTTCCGCGAGCCCGCTTCTCAGAAGGGCAACCTAGGTATGACATATGACAATAGGTTTCTTCTTCCCCAGGTGTTGTAGTGCTGATGTGATGTCGCCCAATTGCGCAGGTCAAGTGCTGGGCAGCCTCGTTGCCGGCCTTTCTCATCAAACCCGACCGGAAATTTCTCCAACCACGTATTCTCCGCCATACCGTGAAATATATTCCTCTCCTACCCGTCAGCTGCACCTCTTTATCGCATATTTGCCTCAACTTTCGGCCCAATCTATCAACCATTGACCACGATCCAAAACTCCCGTCGCTTCTCGCTGTTTCCCCAAACGGCGCCAGGGGAAAAAGAAAAAAAACATCCAAGGATATCCCAAGCCAGGCTTTCGAGACTCAAGCCTCCTACTACGATGGCATCTCGGAATAGCCTTTCGGACGGTTGGGAGGACGTTGGCGACGACAACTTATCTGTCATTTCCTTTGCTTCCTCAGATTCCGAGGACCCATCGACAGCCCCCCCGCAACCTGCCTCACCCACCTCCACCAAGCCTACCTCGCCCACCAAACCCACGACACCCGCCAAACCGGACGCCAAGGAAATTGTCAGCACCAACCGTATCCTTTGACATTTCGAGCTAGTTGTGCTGACTCCACTCTAGCTTCATCATCTGGAAGCCACCAACGTCGAGCATAAGCTGCCTATCCGCCCTGCTCGTCGATCACCCCCGCCCAAGTATTCTGAGTCCATCGGCGAGACGACCGCCTCGCGTGCCGCCGACAAGCCAAAGTTCTATCGCGGCGACTCGGATGAAGTAGCCAAGCGAGAGGCCCGATACCGTGACGGAGCCGCCCCTGTGGACCCCAGATACCTGCCATCTCAGAACAAGAAGGAATCTCCCGAGAATCCTTTTAGAGATGGACTTTGTATTGGGTTCGAAGCCACTCTTCGGGGCGCGGAGGCCGAGGATCCCGTGGAGGAGCCGTTCGATGATGGGTCGCGAGACGTGGACCCCCTGTTCCTTCGGAAAACACTGCAGTCGCTCCACGAAATCCTCGATGACACGATCCAAATAGTTTTTAGCCTGCCAAACGACCCCAAATACGATATCGCCAGGCCATCCTTGACGCTGTGCCGTCGGCTCAAGAGGCAAGTGTCTGAGCTGATACCAATCGTGTCCGGGTACGCAAAGATGTGGTCGCCATCCTCGGGTGAGCTTCCTCTCGACCCCGGCTTGCATGGATGGATGTCGGGCGTGCGGATAAAGGTGCTGGGGCTCCACGACGAGGCACAACAAATTGTTAGGGGTTCCAACAAATGCACCGACTTTGTCTATGGATATGTGGCTGGGATATGGGATGTTCTCACCGAGTACGAGGCAAAGATGGGAGAATTTCTTCCCATCATCCAGGCGTATGTACTCTGTGTATTTGACGCATATACTGCAAGTGACTAACGGTTGCACAGCGACTTCAACGACTTTCAAGATTTACAGAGGAACTCGCCCACAGCCCGACGGCCGGGAGACAACCCTGGGCCTGATCGTGCAACTAGATCAGCGCCGATTGACATCCCCCAACATCGCTCTACCAGCGGATCGCCAACCTCGCAAGGCGCGAAAACAGGCTCCAGCCGCATATGGCTTTTGCGCCGAGAGCTCAACCTTCTCGATGACGTGATCCAGGAAGCTATCGAACGCCTGCAGCACGTCAACGGCGTGTCGAACTCCGTCGCCGTCCTGGCTCTAGAGGTATCGCAGTTGTATATCAAGGCACACAAAACCATCAAGCTGCTCCTATTGAACAGCGGCTCAGACTGGATCGAGTCTGGCCGCTCCGGAGGTCTCACCTATTCCGAGTTCCTCGAGCTCGACTGGGGTTGCATTAGCGATTTTGCGGCGCAGTTGGCCACCATTCTGCTCAAGAAGAACACGGCTGTGACTGGAAATGTTTGGGACGACAAGTTAAACCAACTCACGACGGACGAGTTTCGCCAAAAGAAGCATCAACAGCCCGTCCAGCCGCTCCCCATCGCGAGCGAGGAGCTTGAGCGCCTCGAGGTGCTAGCTCTCATCCTGGATGCCACATTTACGCCGCAGGGGGACTAGGAGCCCTCAATATCGGATTACCTGCATGCAGTTGTCCCGGCGGAAGAGCAATGCGCCATGCGGCCGTAGATGGGGAATGACGATTGCGATTCTGTTCTAGCAGTTTCAGATGGGACGCTTACAAACGCTAACTAGAACGGCACGGGCGAGGAGTTTCTGGTCTTGTTTTGGGAGGTCTTGTGTGTATGAATGGGAGAGGATGGGTACAGCGTGGGCGGACTAGGAGGGGTTCTAAGGAGGTTTTAAAGGATGGGAGGGAGGACACTGCGCCGGACTGGCTTCTTGGGCGCAATAACGGACGGGATGAGGAATCTGGCAACGCAATAACGGGATGGTGATGATCACAGCTGGTGCAACTAAGCGGGGGCTGGTCTTTCTTCTTCTTCTTCTTCTCCTTTTATTTGCACCTTTTTTTTTTGTTGGCGGACTGAGGGTGCTGCTGTGTTGGTGTTGGTTGATCGAGGCAGAAAATATTTGCGTGACTTTGCGTTTAGTTTTGACTAGCTACATTCCAACCGGTACTCTACTGGATTCACACCGTTGCGTCAGATTGAAGTCGTCTTGAACAGTATTTAGCTCAGAGATCTCGCTCTTATATGAAGCCGTGGTGGAAGCTCCCAAAGCTCCCAGTCTTTTGGGAGGCTCAGCATTGCGTGGGCCATCACGGAATTGGCGAGGCGCAAAAAGTGAGGTGATTGGCCCAGGCAGCTTGGGCCGGCTTGAATTTCTCAAGGATCAAGCGAGGTCACGTGCGTAGAAAACCTGCGCTAGTCTGAACTCGGCTAGGCCGATCGGCGCGCATTCGAGGAGGCTGAATGCCGCCGAATATTTTGGAGAGCGGTTGCGTCGCTAGGCCAGTGCTTCGCGAAGACAACTAATTTGACTCGCATCCAACAGCAGCTGCCCACCCGACGACATCACATTCGTTAACCCTCCACATCCTTTTTGTTCCGCGTCGATAGATCGCGGCCATACACGCGCCTTTTTGGCAATCATTGAATGACGTCCGAAATCATGGGGAAGAAGAAGCGTGCGCATCCCGACGTCGAGGACCTGCTCGCTCGCCCGTGGTGCTACTACTGTACTGGACCACCCTTCCCCTCCCCTCCCCTCCTGCTCTTTTCCCGAACCCCCCTTTGGCTGATAGAGAGATACTTTAGGCGAGCGCGACTTTGAGGACCTCAAGCTGCTCATTTCTCACCAAAAGGCAAAGCATTTCAAATGCGATCGCTGTGGCAAGCGGCTGAACACGGCCGGAGGTATGCTTTGCTCCCTGCTCCTGTTCCTCTCTCACTTTTGCTTCACTGCTGATGGCTGCGCGCGCCGCACAGGTCTGTCGGTCCACATGAACCAGGTGCACAAGGAGAGTCTTAACAGTGTCGAGAATGCGCTGGCCAACCGCCAAGGCCTCGACATCGAGATCTTCGGAATGGAGGGTGTGCCCGAGGAAATCATCCAGCAACACAACCAACGCATCATTCAGAGCTACTACACTGCTCAAGCCGAGCGCCGAGCTGCGACGGGAAATCCGCCCCCGGGCCAATCGGGAGGTGGACAGGGACCAGCCAAGAAGATCAAGATTGAGAGCGCGGGTGAGCTGAAGAAGCGCCTGGCCCTTCATCGCGCCAAGGTCGCCGCCCAAAAGGCCGCGGCAGCAAATGGCACTGTCATTGCGCCCGAGGTGCAAGGACAAAGCCCTGGTCAAGGCGTGAGTGCCTATTTCAATATCTCTCCCCCCCCCCCCCCCCCTTTCATCCCCAGCTTTGCCGTCTTGACTTGCGTTTGCTCACAAGTTTTCCCAAACAGACATCCCCCTTTCCCCCTCCTCAGGCAGGTTTCCCATATCCTCCACCCGGTGTCATCGTCCCTGGCGTTGTCCCCGGTGTGCCGACCTATTCACCCTCCCAGACATACCCTCCGTCGTACCCACCTGGCCCATCGCCGCCTCCTGGTGCGCCTGGTGCCTTTAACCTCCCCGCCCGACCCCCCAGCAATCCACCCGTTGCATCCGCGCTGCCGCAGCGACCACCCTATTTCTATAACGGACATGGTAATGGCACCCCGCCCTCTACCTTCCCCGGTAGCCCATCGACCGTCGACGAGCTGGTGGCCAACGCAGCACGTGGTGGTGACGACATTGATCAAATGATCCGCATGGCGGAGGCTGGCATCCGGCCTCCACAGCAAAAGAACGGGACCGCCGAGGATGGAGTGGCGGGGGAGAAGAAGAGCAAGAAAGAAAAGGAGAAGAACATGCGTATGGTGTACTCTGACTTTGAGATCAGCCCGGAGGAGAAGATGGCGCTCCTGCCACGGTACAGGTTCGTTCCTGAAGTCGCCTGAGCATGACAAACCATAAAAACAGGGTTGTGGTGGTGGCCTGGGAGGAAGGGAGCAAATGAGTACTGCTTGCCGGTGAATCGGTAAGACTGCCGAATGCCAGTTTTGAGCGCACCAAAGCAAAGCTGACGGCTTATCTCAACTGACGACGACGATGGTTTGGTGCGGTCGACGACTGGATTGCACCGTCAAGACGGGGCCCTCGACTGCGGACTCGGGTCCCGGCCATTCTGTAAGAGAAAGATAAAAGTTGAGGCACTTAATATGGTTTCCATAGGTACAGGTATCCGTGCCTGCCCGTCTATGTAGGTACAATGGAAGGGGAAGTGGCCTCTTAAAGAATATTATCTTTCTGTTTTCTGCTTGGGGCCAACCTGGTTTTATTCCCTCCTCCACCTTTACCGTGGTGTTCAGTATTTAAACAATTCTTCGTCTGATGTTGTTGATGTCGTCGCTGCCTAAGCCTTGGTGGTTTGGGCCTCAGGTATGTTGCATCGCTCGGCATCTCAAGCTTACCCTGGATTTGCTAGCACTGACAGTCACGCAACGAGAACCTTGAAGTTGTCCCTCGTTCCTGACATGCACCTGGCATCGGCATCTAAGGGTATGTCTTGGACATCTGGCCCACGGACTGTGCCTTTGATACCCAACCCAACTAACACCAGTATATCATTTGATACAAGGTCGGCCAAATCTGAACCACCAAACTGAGTCTTTGAGTCGCCACTGGTGGCTTGAATACGCCTTTGATTAAAGTGTGATTTCTCCAGGCCGAGTTACCTTCACGATCGGCCTCCACCACTGTTTTGCAAACGGATGACTTGTCGTGACAACATGGAAGTCAATCAGACACCTGCCTCAGCAGCAAATTATCCGGCAAGGTATTGTTGTGAAGGTTTTTGGATGCTCGTCGCAGCAGACTGGGAAAGAGCCACTTGTTGTTTGGTAGTCCCAACCAACTCCACCTTCCACATATCTTCGACATTCGGTTGTTCCCGTTTCTTCTTCGGTCTTTCTGTTTTCACGGCGTTGAGAAAAGAAATCCACCTGCTCGAATCAGTCGATCTCCTCGGCGATCCCATGGCATGCACCCGGCCATAGCTAACGCGAGGAGACGAGTTCAATATTTGCTGCGCTGGAGCCAAGGCGAGAAATGAGCCACAACCTACCTACTGTCGGTACGTTTTGAAGCTGCACAAGTTGTCATCGATGCCGTCCGGCCCGCCCAAGCCAGCCCTCAGACCTCTTGAGTCTGAAGTCAGAGACACGATCGACTCCTCATCGCTGAACCTGGGAAACTAGGGTGGGGCAGTCTGTATTAGCCGGCTGCAACTGTGACACCGGCCGTGCCTTTTCCACCCACCAGAGTCCCATTGCAACCCTCGCGAATAGATTTGGAGGAGTCTTGGAGAGTTGTATTTGCATCTATGTACATACCATCTTTTGTTTGTATTCATTGCTTTATCTATGGGTCTTTTGCATGTGCAAGAACCATTTCCCCAAGCCAGCGAAAGTCGTGAGCAGTCTCCGTCTGCATGCTAACCCGGTGCGATGGTCAGGTAAAGTAACTCCCACACCCATCACGACCAGCCAGCCGTTTTAGCAAACTGGCAAGACGGAAGGATGTCGTTGCCTCCATTACTGCCAGCCTTCAGGATGCTAAATCGAATTGGCCATTGCTCTGGATTCTTCGTGAGCTTGGGAACGGCTACTGCCACCTGCCCAACACAACGTAGCCCTTCGCCATCAACGTCATACTCTCTGTCAACTGTCGCCTAGAATAGGCTGGCTTTTTACACTATTCTACTTGGTGTTTGCAAGGCCAGGATCCGAAATGGGCGCCAAGGTGGATCTTTTCCGGTTAAACACCAAATTTAAGTCTGCACAATCCACCTCGCTCGCTCCGGTCTCCCCGCATCGCCATCTTCGGTTCCGCCTCGTGCCTTGCCAATGCGTTCAAGTTGGTTTTTTTTTATTAAAATTTTTTTTATACTGCGCGTCAATCTCTTGCCGCATGTTGTGCAATGTTCAACAATGGAGTCTTGAAAGTACGGGTGCAATCAAGTCAAGCCTTGGCTCTGAATCACAGTGAGTGTCTATTGTTCCGAGTTGGGATTGAGGTGATCCAGCAACCAACAACTTGAAACAACACATCTCATCCTGGCCCCCAAGGACACCCCTGATTCCCTAGAGCAGATGCAACGGGTATTTCCCCACGCGCTGCGCAAATGCGGGGAACATCAACGGCGTTCAATGAGGTAGGTAGCTTGTCTTTAGGGACGACCGGCAACTTTCCCCCGCCAAGCAACAGCTAGGATCGCGACCATCAAGGCCTGCAACGGCAAGGCCACCCGTTGTCTGTTAGTCTTTGGACTTCCTTTTACCCGGAAGCCTCGCCGTCTTCCGCCTTGGGGGCTCTCGACTCCAATTCTTGGCCGTTGGGGTTTGCGCCGGCACGACAAGTCGTTGTTGGAGACAACATGGCAATCCACCTTCCGGAGGCCAAATGCGACATGGCCATGATGTATCGTGCCGGGTTAATATATTTACCCACGAAAACCGGTAAGGATATGCCCTCAGATGGCACCGCCGTAGCCCAATGGAGGGGCGTCCCTTGCATATCCAGCTCTCTGGATATATTATTCCCCTATGCGACGCACACCCTACTGCACGTCTTCTGCGTCTCCCGTCGCTGTTGTCCCTGGATATAGAGCTAGGCGATCCTGACCAGCTCTCTCTGCCCCGTCGCCGTTCACTCAGCGACACCTCGACTTCCAGACAGCTATTCGACAGCGGAAGCTGTGAATCCAGTTGTCAAGATGCTCGCGGCCAGTGCCAAGGCAGCCTTATGGCTCGCCTTCACGTCGGTGGTAGCCGGTCTGGGTCAAGAGCCCATCATCACCTTCAACAGCTCGGCTTCTGCTCTCCAGATTGCTGGCGGTGCCGTTTCCAAAGGCCAGGTTCTTGTGTCGAGCAATGACTACTGGGGTGTCATTCGTGCTGCCGGTGATCTCGCCATCGACTTTGGCAGAGTTACGGGCACCAACTACACACTCAGCAACGGCAAGAGCAGCTCCCAGCCGGCATCATATGTCTACCGTCCGGTAAACAATATGAACAATACCTTTGTAAGATCCATGTCAGAAGAATTCGGGTTATGTGGAACAGTCGCTGATTCCCCTTCTGCAGTACACCACCACAGGAACATCCAACTTTACTGGTCCCACTTACTCGGATCCGTCCGCCTCCGACATTGTCATTATTGCTGGCACCATTGGACATTCGACCGTGATCGACGATCTTATCTCGTCCCAGTCAATTGATGTCTCTACTGTCAAGGGGAAATGGGAGTCGTTTGTTAGTCAGGTTGTGAAGAACCCTGTGCCTGGGTGCTCTGCAGCGTTGGTCATTGCCGGAAGTGACCCTCGAGGAACCATCTACGGCATCTACGATATCAGCGAGCAAATCGGCGTCAGCCCGTGGTATTTCTGGGCCGACTCTCCTGTGAGGCAAAGGAAGGACATCTACGTTCTACCTACCAAGAAGGTGCAGGGGCCGCCGTCGGTCAAGTACCGCGGTTTCTTCTTGAACGACGAGCAGCCGGCATTGACAAACTGGGTTGCGTAAGTACCTTGCAGTTTTTCTCTTTGAGTTTAACCTCTCGCTGACCCACTTGCAGATCTCATTGGAGTGATACTCCATATGGCGCCGGATTTGGGCCTCAATTCTACAGCCTCATCTTCGAAGTCCTCCTCCGACTCCGTGCCAACTACCTGTGGCCGACACTCTGGGCGACAATGTTTGAGGTCGATGACCCGGGCAACCAGCCCTTTGCAGATGCATTCGAGATTGTTCTCGGCACCTCGCACACGGAGCCTCTGATGCGCGCCCAGAATGAGTTTGGCAAGTTCTACCAGGGCCCCTGGGCATACAACCTGAACAACAAGACCATCGACGACTATTTCCGCTTTGGTGTCCAGAGAACCAAGCCATACGCGCGCAACAGTCTGTGGACCGTGGGCATGCGAGGAACGGGAGACACACAAATCGAAGGTCTCGGAGTTGACCACATTGTTGAAATGCTTCACACTCTTGTCCATAACCAACGAACGATCATGTCCGAAGGACTTGAGACGAACATTACCTCGATTCCGCAGCTGTGGTGTCTCTACAAGGAGGTCATGACATATCTCTTTGCCGGCTTACAGGTTCCGGACGACGTCACTTTGCTTTGGGCCGACGACAACTGGGGCAATGTCCGCAGACTGCCGCTGCTCAACGAGACTTCTCGTGCCGGTGGCGCCGGAGTGTACTATCACTTCGACTACGTCGGCGACCCGCGAAACTATAAGTGGATCAACACCATCCAGCTCTCCAAGACCACCGAGAACATGCATATGGCGTATTCCCGCGGCGCTGACCGGGTTTGGATTGTCAATGTCGGCGACATGAAGGCACTCGAGATCCCCATCAACCACTATTTCGACCTGGCCTACGACACGGAGCGATGGGGCATCGACAGCACGAGCGAGTGGACCAAGTTATGGGCAGCGCGCGAGTTTGGGTCGGGCAATTCCGCTGCAATTGGAGGTGTTCTGGAGAAGTATGGCATGTACGCTGCACGGCGCAAGTTCGAGCTCGTCGAGCCTCAGACCTATTCCGTCATCAACTACAATGAGGCCGACGCCATTCTCACGCAGTGGTCGGAGCTTGTTGCCGAGGCTCAGGGTATTTATGATAAGCTCGATGAGGTTGCCAAGCCCGCGTTCTTCCAGATGGTTCTCCACCCTGCGATGGCTGGTGAGATTGTTCACAAGGTGTATATTGGTGGAGCAAAACAAAGCCTCTTCGCCGGCCAAAAGCGGAACTCGGCCAACGACGTGATCAACGACGTCTTGGACGCATCGAACCAAGATGTCAGCCTCACGAACCGATGGGATGCTCTGCTTGATGGAAAATGGAAGTTCTTTATGGACCGTAAGTTCACACTGTCTGGCGCATTGTACAAACACAGCGAAGCTAACTTGCACTCCCAGAAACCCACCTTGGATTCGATGGATACTGGCAGCAGCCAATGAGAAATACTCTCCCCGCCATGTCTTATGTGCAGACCGCTTTTGCGTCAGTCGCTGGCCACGTCGGTGTTGGCGTCGAGGGCTCGAACGCAACTGTTCAGGGCGACGACAAGTGGCACAGCAACAGTGGTAATAGTCTGGCTGTCCCGCTTATGGACCCTTACGGCCCTCTGACTCGCTATTTCGACGTTTTCACGCGAGGCACTAAGGTCTGCACCTGGACCGCTTCCCCGTGGGTGTCGTGGGTAAAGCTTTCCCAGTACACGGGCACCGTTGGCCCCAAGGGCTCGGATACTCGCGTATTCATCTCGATCGATTGGGCTTCTGCGCCCAAGGGCCCATACTCCAGCACCATCAACATCAACATTACGACACCGTGCCGAGGGTGGGATAAATATGGCTTCAAGGCCCCCACGGTCCAAGTCCCCGTCAGCATCCGCTCCATTGCCTCGAACTTCACCCAGGGCTTCGTTGAATCCGACGGCCATGTCGCCATCTCAGGCTCCCACTACCAGGCCATCTCCCCACCGGCAACCGCCTCCGCTGCCAGCGCCAACGCCAGCTACCACAAATTCCTCCACTACGGCCGAACCGGCAGCGGCGTGGGCCTGATCCCCCTCAACACGGAGAAGCTCACCATCGACACGGCCCCGGCTCTCGAGTACGACGTGTACTTGTTCACCAATCACAGTGCCGCCAACGTCACCGTGTTCATGTCCCCCGCACTCAACTACCTAGGTGACGGAACCCCCCTGGAATACGGCATCTTGCTGTACCCCAAGGGGGCCAAGCCCAGCGCACCTACTCTCGTCCGCCCCGTCGGCGCTACCATCGGCGCCAACATGCCCGAGGGCTGGGGGTACGCGGTCGGCGACGCCGTGTGGGGCCGCTACGGCAACTACACGACCAGCAGCTTCAAGGTGCCGCAGGAGGGCGCGTACTCGCTGCGCATCTGGGCGCTCATGCCGGGTATCGTCGTGCAAAAGATCATCATCAACCTCGGCGGCGTCCGCCCGAGCTACCTCGGCCCTCCGGAGAGTTTCCTGGTGGGCAGGGACACCCTCGGCGCGTATAATCAGAGCAATTTCCTTGATGAGATTGATACTGTAGGTGGGATCAAGGGGCGGAAGTGCAAGAGGGCGGTAGCGACGACGACGCTGCCTGCTAATGGGAGGAGATAAAAAAGGGTAATGGTGGGAATGAATACTGGCGAGAGAAAGGGAGATGATAAATAAAACTTCTAGTATATAGTATTTAATCGAAAATAGCCTTTGTTACCGCACATTTTAGCGCATGGTGATGGACAACCTTGGGGTGTTGATCAGTGGGTGTTGATCAGAGCCCGCGGAGTGTTTTTGTCAGTCAGTCAGGCACAGAGGACCTCTTGTGCTCAATGGACGGCACACAAAGAAAAAAAGAAAAAAAGAAAAAAAAAATTCAGCAGCAAAAATAATCATCGAGCCAATTGCTGTTCTAAATTTCGCGGTCCTCTCCCAAAAGAAAATGGACGTGTTGGCCGGATGACCAAAAACATTTTGAGGTCTGAATGCGTCCGCCGCCAGGGGGATGAGTGAGGGATGCAAACAAAACAACGAGGGTGACAACTGGCACCCAGCTGGTCAACGGTCGGGGGGGGGGGGGGGGGGGGGGGGGTGTGGGGGGGGGTGTGTGTTTGTGGGGGGGGGGGGGCTTGGGGCG
>JAPDFK010000212.1:0-82231 GCA_027569635.1 Lasiosphaeriaceae sp. G1095 | reverse complement strand
GACCAACACTCTCGAGACAAAGGTGGTTCGGGGGGTGACAGGACGCGGCAACCCCGCAGGGACGTATACTGTGTCGTGGGCGTGTACACAAGGTGAGGTGGGCCGGGTCGGACGGGGAAAGAGAACAACAAAAAGGGGGGGAAAGGGTCGGCGTTTGCGTGGAAAGGGCCGGCAATTTTTATTAAATTTTACCGGTGCCCGGATAATTTGGCAATCTCCCCCCCCCCCCCCCCCCCAAAAAAAAAAACCTACCTAGGTTTACCTTAACTTCTTAAGCGCATCATCCCGTCCCGTCGCCACCACGCACCTGCCTGTCTTAAGGTTTGTACCTCCTCATATCCGCCATCCATGTCCATGTCTCACTCTCAGATGTCTGGGGAAGCGACGACGGGAGATAAGGCCAGACGAGACCAATTGCCACTGCGGGCACGGTACTACAACTGGCTGGTGGTTGCCTACCTACCTACCTTGGGTAGGTACAGGTACAAGGCGAGCAAAAACATTTGACTGCCGGCGGGGAGGTACCATGATACCGGCCAGGGAGCTCCTGCCGCGCTTGGATTAAGCAAAGCCAAGGGCGAGGGGCGGCCGTCTCTTGGCTCTCACTTGGCTCCTGCCGTGTAGCTTGCCTGCTTGCATGGTGCCATGTGCATCGTGGCTCTTGCCTCCTGCCTCTTGCCAGACTAGCCAAATACCCGGTCGCAACGGCTGAATTTGGAACCACTATATGGGAAAGAGCGCGGGGCGAGGAGGGGGTCTTAGCAAATTGATGACTGGCTGGTCAAAATTGAACCCTCTTATCTCTGTTCCGAAACGAGAAGCTGTGATCGGCTTCATGCTGGTGGCAGATCGTCCACCCGAGCACCGGCATGATTGCGCTGAAACACCTCGCTCGAGCGACAGGTCCCACGAGCCACAACAGAAAAAGTTGCAGAGCCAGACCCGTCACCGGCCAACGCCCAACAAGCGAAGGCAATGGGAATAAACTTTGTGGATCCAGACAATCAGCAGCCCCTCAGCAAGCCCCTCCACGCCAACGGCCGTTATCCCAGGCACGCCATTGGCGCCGGCAATGGCGATGATACATCGTTCGTGACCATGCAAATTCATGGGTGACCGCTTCCAGTCCCCTGGGATCGATCGCTGCTGGCATTCATTCCTTCACGGGGGGTTCTGGGCGAGCCAGCACTGCTGCACTGTTGCCGTCGTCGACACTTGGTTGACAGCTGTCTGTCATTGGTCCTCCGCTTTTATCTGCCTTTAATCCGACTGGTGGTCCAGGCCAGTCTTGCGGCGCAGTCCTCTTGGCGCTAGATCCATTCCGCAGGCGGGAGGCGCCGCCCCGACGCACGAGCGCGGCGAAGCCGAATTCGGCTGGTTCGACGACGACGACGACGACGACGACGACGACAACGACGACAACGACGACAACGACGACAACGACGACAACGACGACAACGACGACAACGGCACGGTGACGACGGGGCGACAACAACCCCCGAAATTTCCAACCGTCACTGCTCGATCGATCCTTGCTTGGCGTCGGTGAGCTGCCAATTGAAGTTTCCTCCCGTCTCCCTGTGTCGCGATAGGCAGGCGCGCACCGTTGAAGCCAAGCCAAACCAAGACACCGAAAATGAAACCATACATGGCTCGGATGCTTGCCGGGTGATCATTCGGGCTGCCTGAGGTTGTGGCTGGTAATCTGTCGCTTGTCCTGCCAAACTCGCGGAGTAGCGTAAGGCCGCCGCCCAGTCGCCTGGAATAGGCAGGAGGGATGAAAATTATAAAGTACTGTATAGACAAACCGCTCAACGGCCTCGGTTGTTTTTGCGCTATCTTTCTTGTAGAAGGCGTTTGTTTGCGTGACACAGGTGATGCAAGGCATCGGGGATGAATGCCCAAGGCTTGTACAAAAATGATTGCCCCCCCCAAGAATTAATTTGCAGGGCCACCTTAGCGAGGTCTGACATGTTCTTGTACTAGTACTTGTACAACCCGGTCTCAGAAACCACCTACCTCCTCCGGTCGCATCGGCCTATCCGTTTGTACTTTTGCTGTACTTGTGTATCTGGAAACCAAAAATAGTGCCGGTTGAATCGCCCTCAACCTTCCGACTTGAGTTTGTCTCTTCCTCTCTTTCACCCCTCTTGTCTACGCTTAATCTGATTTGCGGCACAGAGCCATTTGATGATTGCAACTTCACTGGCCGCTCAAACCATGGCCTCGCATCACCTGCTGGCTCTATGTGTGTTTGGGGGCTTGATGTACGATTTCTGCAGCTGGCTTTGCTATCTGGTATCCGATGATTGGTGCGCGCTATAATTATATGTCACACAGTAAGCACTAAGAATGCGTGCCTTACTGTTGGAAAAAGAAAGGCCTGTGAAACCGGCCCAGTAACAGCACACACCAACAGTGCCTTAGCTATCTAATTTTGGCCACGGTTCCTAGGTATAAAGGATCAAGCATTTCAACACAAGAAGACTCTTCTTAATCAGACAATTCAGACAATTCAAGCCTAACCTTCCTGCATTAAATGCCCACTTCCACCGTTGCTATGTAAATACGCGTAACAGTTATAAGCCCGGCTCTTACTGATCTACCGCTTCCGCACAAGCAAAAAGCTCTCTCTTCAATCCAACAACTACCGCGCTATTCGCAGCAACACAAGCCTTCTTCCCTTCTCCACGCCTTCGTTACACAGCCCTACAACATCACACGATAGCTTCAACCGCCCCAGTCAAGCCCCTCTTAACGCGCCCGTCCGAATAGCCTAACTGGTACGCCGCCCTCAAGAAAGTCGCCCGCGACTGGGACCTTAAGGAAGCAGTCAACCTTAACAACAAAAAACTATAGCAAGCCCTCGTCGAACTAGAAGAATACAATTTTAGCCGCTTCTTTAATTAAATAAAGCTAATCGAACATTCTCCTAAAGGCACAACAATCGCCCGGACTCCCCAAAAAAGGCTATTGCTCGTAGCCGCCGCTACCATACAAGAACTCCAGCTCTAGCGCAACGAAAAAGACAACCTATCTTAGTGCTACAAGAAATACCAGGCGCAGAAGGAAGCTATTACAATACTAAAGGACTGGATTAGAGCTACGGTTTTAGCAACTTACGCTAACCTGGCTGAACAAAATGGTTCTACAATTCAAAACTTTGTTAAGGAACTATATTTCCTAGTATTAATCTCCTTAACAAAAGAGGTTAACTGGGCCCGCGAAGCCTACCGATACGTCCTTACTAAGCTAAGAAGATCTCTTGCACCCGAAAAATAGCTAATTAACTAGTACGAATACTATAACGAAGTAGTACGCTTAAAAATTAACGAGATTAAAGGCATATTAGCCCTTAAAGACTTTGTTAAAGTTATAGAAAAATACAAGCAGGCCTAGAAGGAAATAACGATAATGCAAATTAAAAAAGCAAAGTTTTCAAATATAACTTATAAAAGTATACAACATTACACTAACCTATTCAAGCTGCAAATTAAAGCCTAGCTTTCGAAAAAAAGTAAAAGTGTATTTTCGACCTTCAATAGCAAGCCAAAACCAGACCAACCTACATACACATGCCCTTGCAAGCCCAACCCGGTATTCTACAAACTAGAAAAATGCTAGCTTCTTTAGGAAATTGTTATAGGAAAAAAGGGCTGTTAAACCTACTCGAAAAGGAAAGTGGATTATGCTTACAAAGTTTTAAAAAAGCTATAATAGAAAAAGCTTATCAAACAAATTAAAAAAAAAGCTAAAGCAATAGAGGACCCTAGTATAAGAAAAGATTAGCTAATAAATACAATAGCTGCAATACTTTCTCCTAAACACTTAATCAATTTAGTTAATTCAGTTAACGCAATTAATTCTAGCTTATACCCTCTTTTTCGCTTAGTTATCTTTAATATAAAAGCTTTAGTTTATATAATTAATTCCAAAAATTTGTTAATACTAAGCTTTTTCAAACTATTATTAGCTAATAACTATATTAAGGTTAGTAACAATTACCTTATAGTTAAAAGTAGAAGAATTTAAATTATCAAAAACATTCTTAATAGCTTAAAAGGAAAGAAAACATAGGACTTAACGTTTACTAATATAGCCGTTATACTAAGCTTCTATATTAACATTATTTTAAGCACTATTATACACTAAAAAGCCAATTTTTAGTATTTAAGCTTCAATAATATAGTTAGGTATAGTATAATAGAAAGTAATAAGGTTATAATAAAGCTATCAATTATATATAACCTTCCAATTGTTCAATACAACACTCTTTTCTTTTATTTTGCAATACTCGCACAAATCCCAAAAAATAATATAGAAGTCTTCGTGCTCCTAGCCATACATACAGTTAAAAGCCATAGCTTTTAACTTTACCGCCTATTAAAAGATCCTACACGCCCGCGAAAAAACTATACAGAACTATAGCATTTCCAAACAGAGCATCCACGCCCTAAAGCCCTTAAAAAGCTAGTTAATAACGCACGCAATATAAGGATTAAAGTAAGAGAAGCTAAAAACTATAAGGCTTGCCGCCTAAGTAAAGCACACGAAATTGTCTCCCGCTAAACATTGGAAAATCGCTTAAAATAGCTATTTTAGAAAGTATTTATTAATTTATTCTACTTTCTAAAAGGTTATAATAGCTACAATAACCTCTTTGCTATTAAAAACGAATATAGTAGCAGCATTTAAGCTTATATAATAGCTAATAAAAACAACTTAATTTAAATTATTATTAACTTCAAGGCGTGGATTAAAAAGTAATACAGCCTAGCTATTTATAAAATTAGAATAGATAATGAGAGGTTTTGGGTTAACTTGGATTATTAGAAACAATCCTGCTTTCAACTTTGGGCTAAAGAAGAAGGCATTGAGTTCGAAAGGACTTTAGCCGATATACTAAAGCCAAACGGAAGCGCAGAAAGAGCTGGAGGAAGGATTAAAATAATAGCATAAACAATGCTAATCTTTGCACGCTTCCCCAAGGACTTATAGCCTAAGGCTGTAAAAACGGCATTATACCTACATAATAAGACCCCCTTTTTGCTCTATAGTTAGAAGTCCCCCAACGAAGTTATCCAATTTTGGATAAATGCTTATTACTAGTAGTTTAACCTTAAAAAGCTAGCTAGTGCAAAATAAGCACTTAAACTAAATTGGAATAGTATTTACGCATACAGCGTAAGAGCATACCCTTTAAAAAGGGATTACAAGCGCAATAATTGCAATAGCTATTTTAATATTAACTTTAGAGTATACATTAAATACCTAGTTAGTTATATTACTTCTAACATCTATAGGATTTAAGTACCCGCACTCAACGAAGTTATAACTATAAAAGATGTTACCTTCAACGAATAAAGGTTTTTTAATTTAGAGGAAGAAAAACAGATTGGGCTCCTAATTAGTGAATACCGTCCGGTTATAGAAATCCTCTCGCTCCCTAAACCACTACTATTTAGTTAGGACGCTGATAGCGAAAAAGACAAAGTTGTAGAAGATTGCATTATAATTGCTACTAACTACCCTTAAGAAGAAAACGCTCGTTAGAACTTAAGGGTGGAAATTAGCTACAAAGGAGTACCTAACAATACTGCCAGGTAGCTAGGTAAACTTCTAACGCTAGAACAAACACTGGAACCGCCGCCTACACCTAAGGTTGACTACTAGCAAAGCGTTCAACAGTATGTTACTGAGCAAAACCTTTAAATAATAGTACAAAGTATAGACTATAATACTAGTAGTGTATAGCGCAATAATCGAATGCTAGCTAAACAACAAGTAATTCCTAAATATTAAATAGGACTTTACGAACTTTACTAACTAATAAGGCCGTCAACCCAACTAGGGCCGTCAACCCAAAGCTACACTCTTTTAGCTAGAGTAAAGGCTTTTGCAAAGCTAAGAAGAAGTGGAAGATAAAAACAATAGATTGAAAAAGGCCGTTAGTTACAAGTATAACAACGGAAAAGGCGTGGCGAAATGGTAAATGCTATTAACTTTTTGGAAAATTTCAATTTTTACAACGAAAAAGAAGGACTATACTACACACTCTACGCAATCTTCGCTACAACCGCCAAAAGCGTACTACATAAAAACGACCTCGTTAAGGTACTAAAAAGCTATAAAGACCTTTAAAACTACCTAAAAGGCCCCGAATTTAAAGTAGCCTGCAAAAAGGAAATACAAAATCTCCTACGCAAAGGAATATAACGCGCAGTTCAACGAGAACAAGCATACGGCTGAATTTTTCCTTTAAAGTAGGTTTTTACCTACAAGTTCAACTAAAAAGGGCACCTAGTTAAATACAAAGCTTGTATCATTATTCGAGGAGATTTACAAGAAGAGGGCATTAACAATACTTACGCCTACACATTAGCTAGAAAGTCATTCCGAACTGCTATAGCTATAGCAGCCCGCTTTAACCTTAAAATTAAGCAGTTTAACGTAGTTAACGTTTTCCTTAACAGCAACCTCAATAGTAATGTATTCTATAAGTTCCCCAATGGATTTAAAAAGTTAGGATAAGCCTTTAAGCTTAACAAAGTACTTTACGGGCTCCAGGACTCGCTGCTCCTTTAGTACAAAGAGTTTGCTAGCTTCCTTAAAATTCTAAAACTTACTAAGTTATTAGAGGAAGCTTATATTTTCGTAAATAACGAAGTTTTCTTACTTTTCTATATTAACGATATTTTTGTTATATATAAAAAAAAAACGAAGCAAAAGCATAATAAGTAATCGAAAAAATTAAAAACAAGTACAAAGTTTAAAATAAAAATAATTTATACTAGTTCCTAAAAATCAAAGTCTTCCAAAAAAGAGAGAATTGACAAATCTTCCTATACTAAAACTTTTATATAAAAAAGATTGTAATAAAATTCGGCATCCTCAATAACCAAACAAGCTTTCCCTCGATACCAATCCCAATAGCTCAGCTTACCAAGTACCAAGGCCAGGCCTCGCCGCAGAGTATTAAGCAATACCAAGAGAAAGTCGGTTCTATTCTCTACCCGGCTGTAATTACACAGCCAGATATAGCCCAGGCTGCAACGGAGCTCTCCCAGCATTTGACCAATCCTTCGCCAAAACACTACAAGGCAGCCAACCAAGCTATAGCCTACCTTTACGCTACACACTTCCTATTTATAGCGTATGGAAACGAAGCCACCGAAGCCCTCGTTATCTATAGCAATGCTTCCTTTACTAACAATAAAGAAATAAAAAGGTTATTACAAAGCTATATTATAACCCTATTTAGCAAACTAATTATATAGAAGGCTAGTTAACAAGCTACTATCACAACGTTAACAACTAAAGCCGAGCTCCTAAACCTATAACGTATAGCTGCAAAAGCAATAGCACTCAAACAACTATTCAAAAACATCTCATTGAACTTGCAAAAGCCACTCAAACTCTACTATAACAACCTCCAAACAATACAACTGGTGGTTAACGAAGGAGAAAGAATTAACACTAGGCTTAGGCATGTAGATATACAGAACATGTGGATAAAGTAGGAATTCAAAAAAGGAAGATTTATCCTTAAATACCTACCTACCAGCAAAATGCCTACCGACGGCTTAACCAAAAACCTCTTATAGCAAAAGTTTAAGCACTTCAAAGCCATATTAAACCTCCAAAACATTCAACATCTAGTAAAAAGGAACGAATAACACAAGTTTGTAGACCTACAACACTACAAAACTATCACCACTTTCCTATGTAAACAAAAGTCAGGGCATCAACCTACCGCTTGCTAACCTAGGGGGTGTATCACACAGTAAGCACTAAAAATGCGTGCCTTACTGTTGGAAAAAGAAAGGCCTGTAAAACCGGCCCAATAACGGCACACACCAACAGTGCCTTAGCTATCTAATTTTAGCCACAATTCCTAAGTATAAAGGATCAAGCATTTCAACACAAGAAGACTCTTCTTAATCAAACAATTCAGACAATTCAAGCCTAACCTTCCTACATCAAATGCCCACTTCCACCGTTGCCATGTGAATACGCGTGACATTATACTATATTCAGCGACAGTCGCAGACTTATTTTATGTGGCATTAAAAGACAACACCCAACTGGAACTGTTTCAACGAATGATGCCTCACTTGCTCCTAAGCAGCACCTCAAGAAGCGAATAGGGTTTGTTTGTCCGGCCGGGGTCTGTATTCCCAGGCACAATTTGAGTCTCTACCTCATTTAATTATTAACTTATCAATACGGTGCTGATTCGAACGGGTCGGGCGGTTATAAACCGTCAAGAAACAAACAGGTATCAAACAACCTGCATGCAAGTTCAAAGAAGTTAGGTAGTGACAGATCAACTTTCTTGCAGCTTTTCCCGTTTTAATTAAACTTGGACCGATTGTGCCAAAAATTGTTGGTTTTGACGATGAGATAGTTACCCGATAGGTCTTGCAAATGTGATCTCCAGCCTTTTTATCAAGCGAGTGAACCGCGATTATCAAATTAATAACCTTGATGTCCTTGATGCGCTTTGGGCTGAAACCTTCCACGATAACCCCCTGCAGTAGCAATGGTTCCACCCATGTTAATTATGGACGTTCATGACAAAATCATCCAAATAAAAACTCCGCTGGTAGGTCTTGAGTCACCTCCCTAGGTGATGCTTTATTTTGCCCTCTCTGGTGATCCGAGTAGTACGAGACTTGCCTTCCTCTACTTCGAACCGTGACACGGTCAGTGGCACAAGTCTCACTATCTTCTCTGTCGATTTCAGGTTAAACTGAATGCTTTGCCGACAAAAAAAATCAGTGATAATCGTGATAGGAGTGGCTGTAAAATACCATGGTGAGACTTTGAGTATATGATATTGTCCCGTTCTCCGGGATCATATCACCCCTGGCCATGTTCCGGAGCATAACTAGTAATGACCGACAGGCATTCCACCTCTGGTCGGTTGGTGGATGGGAGATGGTTGATAGCCTCCTCTCCCATCTTATTGACGCCCTGTTTATGTAGATCGACGTCTTTGGGCTACTTGGAGATACTGAATCGATAGCTTACCGCGAGTTTCCTGAGAGCTTCTTCTTCGTGTCAGCAATGTGGATCTGAATCGCAGCGTAACCAAATCAAGTTTTCAAAACTCTCAGTTGAGCGAAATCACTGCTCTTGAGGTCCGCCTGCATAAGTCCCGCAAGCATCACGTTATCTGGGAACTCTTCCACGTCCTCACGCTTTATTAAAACCAATGAAATAAAAGCCAGGAACAGGAAACAGTCGCGAAATTCGTGCTTGAATCATGTAGTTTTGTAAGTGTAAAACTAATACGCGGGTGCCATATCCGGCATCTACGCATGTTATAGCTACACGTAAATGGAATAGTATGCGGCTTGAATAATTATATACACAAAGTCCAGGTCGAGGAGCAAAGTCATGTTATACAACACCCTTGGTTTGAACAAAGATATTTGGACATTCTATCCAAAAGTAGTCGGATTGACGGGATGATGGTCGAGGACATTCAGGGTACCTCTGGTACGATATCTCGCTATATTTGAACCTCAACACATTATTTCGGTGTGGGCCATGCTGAGGCTGACACGAGACCGTTGCCAAGTGGAGACAGACGTGAGACAAATCAGTTCATACCATTCGCCAGTTTTGTCCGTAGTCCTCAACTCTAACCCAGTGCCAAATCGTCCCTTTCTCCCACCGGACGTCCGAACTCTGAGGTCGTACAATATTCACACTCGGCTCTTGGTACATCAAGCGCTCCATGTTTTCTTTTTCTCGATCAGACAAATACCAGAGGGGCTCCGTGACTATTTCAAGGTCAAATCTTTTGAACGCTTGAATTTGATCTTGTTCAGTTCGCCCGCCCACCCTTACATTCCAGACGCCAACTCTCACAAGCACGACATGGGTGATAACTACCATGGAAAAAGCCCATCTCCAAATACTGCCCAGGCGCTCGTAAACACCATGTCGCTGCTACGCTACCTTTACGCGGACCTAAGCAGAATCTCACAAGTGGCCTCGGCCGACATCATTCTCCATCGCGCCGACCGCAGTCTTTCGTCGCCGCCCAAACCACCGATCACAGGTGTCGACGCCGTCCAAGCCCACGAAGAGGCCTTGTTCGCAGCAACGGGGGGTACTCTGGTCATGCAGGTCGAGAGCATTATTGCCAACGAGCACTTTGGCACGGTCCTGGGAACATTGCGCGCAAAAAAGGCGGGACGCAAGGACCTCGCGATTCCGTTCTGCGGAGTTTGGAAGTTTGTGAATGGTCAAGCGGTTGAGCACTGGGAGAACGCGGCAGATCCGGCGGAAATGGCGCGGTGGCTGGGCATTGTGGAAAAAACCGAGGTATCTGGTCGATGAACTCGGGCTAATTACTTGATGTCTGGGATGTTGATAAAGGGAAGAGCCGCTTCAAGATACGGAGGCTTTGATGAAAATGGTATAATAGGTCATTTTTTCCTCCGCTTAAAGTGACACATGACACAGTGCTAGCCTGAACATCTGTTGTAGAGCCGTCTCTGTGGTCTTGAGAAGGTATGGTGAGAAGCCCTCAATGCCCACAGTTAAATTAGCAGAGCCTTTCAAACTCCTTACGAGGCAAGACGAGAATTTTTAAACGCTTCGTTGTTTTGCACTATTTTGGACATTACCAACCAAGCCTTTACCACCTAGGACTGCGATCAAGACTCTTCATTTCACCTGTATGTTTATAAGTCATGCAATAGTTGGTACAGTGGTTCGACAAAGATCTCTTGCCTTTATCGTCCCGCTCAACCTGCCAATCACAGTTCAGATAGGTACCTACCTAGGTACTCGTCAGGGCTAGAGCGCTCGCTGACTTTAGATTGAACCTGACGAGTAGTTAAAGCTTCAAGGTACTGAACTATTTATGAAGCGAACCAGTCTGCTAAAGATTTGCTCAACCTCAGAGTAATCTGGCGTTCTGCCCAATGATGTCCTCGGTCCCTTATCTCTCAGATCTGAGTGATAATGCTGCAGCCCATAGCCAGATCGGGCGACCAGGAGTTTGCGTTAAAGTACTAAATCTCCTCCAAAGAAAATAAAACCCCTATATACCCGCCTTGTCAAGTTTGCAATTACACCAAGTAGCCTCACTATTGCTATTAACACACCAACCATGGAGTCACTTTTAGTTTCCTCGTCCTGCTCCTGAAACTTCACGTGGCTCGGCGGCGGTATCGCCCGAGTACGAAATCTTCTACAATGAGTCGGAGGATGACCTACCCGCGTGGAGCAAATGGGTTCCAACTTTGCCAGCCCATGACTTGATCCAATCGTACCAACGGCGGTGAAGACCAAGGTCCTCTTGGATCATCCCTGACATCACATTACAAACTTACCGAGACAAGCCACGCCGATGCCACTTACCATTTATGTTGCCATTATTAAAAGCTAGTGATATACATGAGAGAACAAACTGCAAACTTGGTTCAGCATAGACATGATGCATTGGACCCCGGGTAGTGGTACCGTGCTCGCAGTAAAGATACGGGCCTCCCCTTAAGCCAAGTCGCTGCTGCTACATCTTACAACCAGCCGCACGCTCTATTTGTTCCTCGTCCAGACGGCTGTAGCTGACCTCCAGCATGACTTGGGGTCATCTAGTTGAAGCTATCTCCTAAACCATGTCCAAGGAAAGTTCGACATGATAACCCGTACGAGGGGAGGGGACTTTCGGTCTTCTTTTTCCTGTATAAAGGTGCAAATTGACAATATCGCTGGGAAATCACTGTTCTTCTTTGAGATACAAAATTACAGGTTCGAGTGAGAGCCTCCCTTGATGGCGGCAAATGTACCTGGCCCCGAGTCTGGACATGAAGGTAACTGCCAGATAACAACAACACAAAAACAAATATATTGTATCAGTACCTTGGGTACTGGCACCCACCGAATTCGGTCCCCAATTCGCAGCTTATCTTCATACGAGCTGACACCTGAGTCGGCAAGTGTCAGGGCGATCACGAGGACTGCCAAAATCCATCGGCCCGTACATGCCACGACGTTTGTTGGAAATGGTGTCCAACGATTCCACAGCAACGGGGCGTGTCCTTAGCACGTTCGCCTCGTGGCAGACCCCAAGCCAGCCCGTATTACCACCTCGAGCTACTGCTATGGCGGCAGTCAACAAGCAAAAACAACCATTGCAGGGGGTGCCAAATTAGGAAAGCGACATAGCATGGGAGACGCTCCCGCAAATCATCCAAGACTCTCTGGCGGCGACATATGGGGTCAGGCTGAAATAATCTCTGGGTGGATGCCGTTTGGATCATCCAAGTCAGCGACGCGGACAAGGCGTAGCAGGTATCGAAGATGCGCCAAACCGAGGACCGAGCCCGGGAAATCGGAGCATTAGCTGTCTTGATCATCCAGCCGGGTGGCGTTTAGTCGTCTCGAAACCTTAAAAAAACCACGCCCTCAGAGTTGCCGACAAGTTACTCCATTGCCGCCATTGCCGCCATTGCCGCCATTGCCGAGGAGTATTCGCGGACTCGGCCTGTGATTGAGTACTAGTACCTGGCTGGGCTGTGGAAGGAATACTTTATGTATGAATGTCTTTGGTCTGTCAAGTTCAATGATACTATCGCTAATAATTAACAAGCCATCCAAGAACGGGCGCCGTCGGCTGGTCAAAACAACAGGAGACAACTGACTGAATTTTGGCATGGACTCAATTAGGGAATGGCCAGCAAACGTTCGTATTCCATTCCGGTGCATCGAGGTGCTATACACGTATGTCAACGATGAATACAACATTGACAAGTGGCCTTACTGGTTCAACGACGGAGAGTGCGAGTAGCCGAAATCTCACCATTGTCTCAAGGCCAAGATGCTGATATGTCAGAGTACGCTCGTTGATTTCTAATGATCAAGCCGGAAAAAAAAAAGAACAAACCAGACTTATATATCCCCAAAGGTCAACAGAGGAGTTTGTTTGTTCATGACAACATGGCAGGACGTTGTTTACTACTAACTCTACCAGAACCTGAGATCCCTGACAGTGGGAAGGATCACCTGTCCGAACCTCTTGGCGCAGCGGGATTGCGGCGCGGGTACATGAGGGGGTCCCTCGGGACCGGAGGGTAGGCTGTTCCCAGCATCGAGGTGTGATTGAAAATCGAGACGTGACAATTGGTGCTCGCTACATCTGCCGCACCAACAATGTGCAGCTACCCCTGGCATTCGGAAGTCCGAGGCCCCCCTTGCGAGTTGAGCTTGACTACCCAGGTACTATACAGGCAGATACTCTGGTCGAGAGAGAGAAAGAGAACGGAGAGAACGGGGAGGGTTGGCTTTAGCCTGGAGCCGCACCCGGCCGTCTTCCACAGGGCAGCCAGATTCAAGCTTCTTGTAAAACACCAAATAAATGGAGCTCGATATTAATTACGCAGTCCCTTCGGACCCCGCTCCTCATTCCGACTTGCCCTTGCATGAAATTTCCACGCGAGTCCCAGGAGCCGCAGACAAACAGACGTCTTCCAATTGGCCACTCGTTTTATGGCCCAGCCGAGCCTATTTGGTATCGACACCATGACTGCAAAGCTAGGTACTAAGCAACCTCGTTGATATATGCCCCTCTAATTTCTAAATAGACAGAAGCGTCTCATTCTGGTATCGGCGCTGCTTGTATTACCCAAACGTCTGGGTAATAAACAAGGGATGGCAAGCAAGTGGCGGCAGACGTCGAACGTTGCATTTGCGAATCTATTACATTGTCCCCTATTCAGCTTACCGCCACGCATTCCATGCAACCAAAATAGAAGCAGCAGCAGACAAAAATTGGAATAATCACTTGGGGAAGGCTCGGGCCATACAGCCGGGCGCCAGCATGCCCGGATAATTAAAGCTGATATTCCATCTCGGCCGTCATGGGCCATGGGGGAGCTTGTTTACTTACTAGTACATGTACCATGTAATTAGGTATATATCCGAGCATGTCTCGCACTTCCCCCCCAGCCTTCGGTTGATTCTGCCCACCCTCCTTTTCTGTTCTCTCGTGCTTGGCATTCTCCCCCCTTATCCTCGGTCAACAGCAACAACATACACAATGGGTCTCTTCCAGCTTGCAGCAGCCGCATTGGCTTTGAGCCACAGCGCCTTGGCCACGCCAGTGCCTGAAGCCCAAGCCGTCTCGGCCACGGCCAAGTACTGTGATGCTTCCACCACCATCTGCTATTCCGAGTATACGAGCCCCGGAGGCGTCACCTACCGCATTGCCATTCCCGACACAGCGACGGCTGGTGCCTTTGACGTCTTGCTGCAGATTGTTGCTCCCAAGGCGGTCGGCTGGGCGGGCATGGCCTGGGGCGGCGTCATGGTCAACAACCCCCTGACCGTCGCCTGGGCCAACGGGGTCAACACTGTGGTCTCGAGCCGCAGTGCCAGGTACGTTATACTGAAATTTTATTTATATTCGCAAGACAATGTTAATAAATCATCAAAAAAACAGCGCCAGGACCTACCCCGCGGCCTATGCCAGCGCCAACTACACGGTGCTCCCTGGGTCGACCGCCAACGCGACCCACTGGACACTCAACGCGCTTGCCAAGGGCGTCAGCTCGTGGGGGACCACCAAGCTCAACCCCGACAGCAAGGACGTGTCGTTCGCCTACGCGCAGTCCAGCACGGCCCCGTCGACGCCCGCCGACCCCAACAGCCGCTTCGGCATCCACAACGCCCGCGGCAAGTGGTCGCACGATCTGAGCAGCGCCAAGCTCGCCAACTTTACCGCGTTGGTGCAGAAGGCCCAGGGCACCACCACCAAGCCCGCCGTGCTCTACTAGGAGACTTTTGGGGTGTGGTCGGGGAAAGTTTTGCAGGAAAAATGACTCGGACAAAAACAGCGATAGAAAAACACGGTGTCCAGGAGATAGAAACGAAGGATCCCCAGCTGATAATAAATGAAGACCGCATCTGCATTTTGCCTCAACTCATTGAAAGTGTGATAATTATTGAAATGATGCATTGGCCCAGCTTGATACTAATTAATTGTCGTGGTAAGGTTTGAATCAAACAGGGATAGTACCTATAGACAAGGAACAACATATGACTAATTAAAATGTTGAAATACAAATAAATGTCGAGGTGGCGGAAAAGGAACATTTGTATTTCAAGCAAGGATTTCCAAGGAGGCTTTTCAAAAATATCATCTTTAGATAATTTGTGGCGACTTCGTTGGGCTGATGGTTGTGGGTTCACACCTTCCAAACCATCAACAAGGAAAATGGCTCAATGGTCTAGTGGTATGATTCGTGCTTCGGGTGATCTTCTGTTTTCAGAGTTCCCATTACTTGATTCAACAAGTAACAAGCTTGTGCGAGGTCTCGGGTTCGAATCCCGATTGAGCCCTTCCATTTATTTTTGATTTTATACATGTTTTTGGTACAGCTCAACAGAGTGTACTCTAGGACGTGCCACAAACAAGAGCATGCCAGTGTGCTAGTTCAATATTGTTGACTGGAGCTTGAGGTCCTTTCTTTAATGACGTTGATTCACGGGCTCAGGTCCCTCAGAAAGGCAATGCCTTTTGTTGAGTCTAGCGCGTCCGAAACGCCTTACGTAGTCTATAAAGCGTGTGGACATATTGGAGTGGAAATTCGAAAATTCTCCAATGAATTGTGGGTTGGAATATAATGAGCACTCAAAGTCCTCTTTTCGATGTAAAACAGACTGCACAAAACCGGTGTGGCAAGCTTAAATCATTGATTCTTGATCACATTGGTATTGTCATGATGCCAAGTAAAGCTGCTGTTGAGAGACTTGGAACACCCGACTTGATACAGCTCGACTGAAAGGATGTCTAGTTCCTGTTCTGGGGAGGGAGAATCTTTATCAGCCTGAGCATGCAGCCAGTTCAAGGCCACAATGCCACAATGACAATGCCACAAGGCCATAAAGCCACAAGGCCACAATGTTTAAATCATGAGAAAGAGCCAACACCACTCATTTTCCAAGGAATATCTGAAATTTGTTTGGACTTTGATATCGTCATATTGTTGCAATCGACACTTTGCTTCAAATTCCACGAATAACTGACTACTTGCCTAGGGCAGCCTCCCTTTTGTCACCAGCAAAGGTCTTAGTTGGCCCCTTATTAGCTCCGATGTCCAGAGGCCGCATTGGCCCTCAATCGAATTGGAGCCCTCGGTAGCGGCTCGACTCGATTCCGCACATGGGGCTTTGCCGAAGGTTCCGTAATAAACAAGATATTCCACATAGATCAAATCTTGTATGGGTTATGGACTGTGATTGGCTGCGCACGGGCAAAGTCCATCAGAAAGGGGCGTTATTAGGCAAAACAACCGGGGGCGCGGTTGCTCGCCAAAATGCCTTTCCCCAACTTTTGTAATATCTGTGCCCATCTGCCGTGCTTCCCGATGGAGGATACATAAAGAGTGCCCAGGGGCCTAGGGACGATGCCCCAAGAGTAGAGACAGACTGGCAGACAGACAGGCAGACAGACAGACAAACAGCAACCATGCACTTCTCTCTGGTATCGGTCCTGGGGCTCGCCGGGCTCGCCACGCAGGCATCGGCACACGGCCTCGTGCAGAAGCCGGCAACGCGGCAGCCCGGTGATGCCACGGCGGCGGCGTGCGGCAAGACCATGGTCAACTTCTACAAGAGCGACAACACGTCGTACCCCGAGGCGCTCATGAGGGCCAACCCCCGCGGCCTGACCGACGGCTACGACCCCAAGAAGTGCAACCTGTACCTGTGCAAGGGCTACCAGTTTGCCGACAACAAGGCCGGCGTGCAGTCGTACAAGGCCGGCGACGTGGTCAACCTCGAGGTCTTCATCCGCATCCCGCACAAGGGCTATGCCAACGTCAGCGTCGTCGACACCACCACCAACACCGTCGTGGGCACCCCGCTGATTTCCTGGGCCGACAACTACGCCGCCAGCAACAAACCGCCTGCCGACCAGACAAAGTTCAGCGTCAAGGTACCCGAGCTGGGCGGCAAGTGCATCGAGGCTGGTGTTTGCGTGCGTTGTCCCTCCCCCCCCCTCCCCCTCCCCCCATTCTCCCCCCATTCATATTACCGTACTGATGTATATCTCAGGTTCTTCAATGGTATTGGTTCGGTCAAGGTCAGACGTACGAAAGCTGCATAGACTTCACGACCCCTGCCCCCGCCGCCGAGCATGCTCATGGACGGAGGGCGGCCATCCGGGGCCAGACTTGGCAGTGAGCTGGTCTAGGGGGAGAAGAGGACGACTGTACAGGCAGATTCAGCGTATTACTAGAAGGCATTGCTTTGCTCTCTCAAACCAACATGTGCATGGGCGATATCAGATTGTTTACTGTGCCCCCTTTGACCGTGCAATGTGATGTTGTTTTCACCATGAAGTTCTCCAGACAGGAGTAAAAGAAACAAACTAGATAATCCACCAACGGTCCCACCATCGCCAATCATTAACAATTCTGAGCAGGGACATTATTGATGCTGTGTCATGTGTAAGATATTATCGTTGCACAGTCACCACATTTTTTACTGGCGGGATTGTTCTCATTGCTCAAGCCTTGCGCCACAAGGGAAAACATCACTCCATAGCATCATGGGCCGCACCAAAAATCAGCTTAAATGATGGCCAAGATATATATATATGAAGTGCTTAATTATCATTATGAACGCCTCAATACTAGGTGCCTCACACGTATTTCTTTTCTATACTAGTATACAGCTATCCGTCAACATGAAACGCGAACAAGTCTTGAATTGTGAGTATGGTCTGTTTTGTTTTGTTCGCGGCTACAAGCCAGAATGATGACCCAGGGGCATAACTTGTGATGGGTACAGCTAGCATATCCCAATACATTTTGTGCAGGGGAGGGATGGGTTTGGTTCTCGGGTGTGAATTACAATGCAAAGGTAAAAGGGGCTCTGCTGCCCTCGAATATAAGTTTGGTTTCTGTGTCTTTGCTATAACAAGCAGTACAGAAAAGAGCATCTTCATCTTGCATCATACATCCCAAATCGTCAAGACTCGGTTTAAATCCTCACTTTACCCAACCATCAACACCTTTTAATCCCTCACTCGATCCAACCGTGGACTGGCCATGTCTCAATTCGTCGGAACGACCATCGCTCCCCGAGACCCTACCCCCGCCGAGGTCAAGGAACTGTCGACACGGTTTCCAAAACTCACGGCCACCACTTTCAAAGTCATCAGGGAGAAGAGCTCGGCATACAACTGAAAAGAGAAAGGCGGTGGCGGCCACGACGACCGGCGCGTCGGCTTCTTCCAAGGTGACTGTGAAAAAGACCCAGTCTCCGGAGCGCAAGTGAGGGCGGCCAAGCCCGGACAGGAGGGTGGGTTAGATAGACTTGGAACATTATTTGGGTCTTATGTTGCCAATTATGACGGGGGCGTCGCCTTGGCTTTGTATACCTATGTAGGGACTTGGTTATTAGATAGTTTCCCCATTTCCATAGCTGGCTATCACACTTCTCCTCCCCTAGACGGGAACAGATTAGCAATTATTTGTAAGCCATCAACGCCACACACACCCAGCCCCGTGATCTCAGCATCATGTGTGAATCTCAAAAATAATTAATATCATGTATTGCCATTCTTTAGAGGCTGTGGGTATCAAAACAATTGTGCTTCTCAAACGAATCCGCTCAAGTCCTTTTTTTCCTCCATCATTGTTATTGTCATTTTCATGTCGTAAAAATCAGGATCCAGCCCGCAAAAACCACTTGTTCATTCAAAGATTTTCAGCACTTGTTGACCGTCTTGGCGTTCATCTCGGCCACCTGTCCTTCAAAAAGGGCCTTGGCGTCTTCGTTGTCTTCGTCGCTGTCAGACACGGGGGGCGCCAAAGCAATCTCGCCGCGCATGATTTCGACGACCGAAATGACGGGCAGGATGAGCATCAACATCGACAGCAGCTGCCCAAAGCTCCAGCTCTTCTCACCCTGGTCGCTCAACGGCACATCAGGCTTACCAAAGGCCTGCGAAAGGAGGTACGCGCGAGCAGTGGCTCCTAGACAAAGTAATAATAGCCATTGTTAGCACTTTTATTTCTTCCGAAGTATAGTACAAACAGGACAGGATGGAGGGTGGGGGGGTTGTTTACCAATGGCAATGCCAGCCATCAACACAAGCCCACCTAGCTGGATCATCTTGTAAAAGCGTTGCTTGCGGTTGTGCAGATACCAAGTGGCAAGCCCAAAAATGACACAGTTCCCGGCAATGGTGATGATGGTGCCCACGTAGTCGATGCCATCGACATTGGAGGCGCTCGGCTCAATGGACCACACACACCCAATGGGCAGCGTGTTGGGCAGGCCACGGATCTTGCTCTCCAAGACGTAGACGCCAAACACGCATGACAGCGCCAGGTTGACAAACATGAGGAACTGGCGCAGCCATCGCAGCACCCAGTCGCGGCGGAAGTCGTGCACCAGCGTCAGCAGCGTGGCATTGTGCGTGGCCATGGACAGCAGCGAGAGCATCCAGATGATAAAAAAGTGGTAGGGCACCAGCGAGTACGACTTGACCAGCCCTACGCTCTGGACACCGATACCCACGATGATCTGCTGGTCCGAGTAGCCGTTGAGCAACTTGCGTCGGATCACCGACGGGTTCCGCTTGAGCGGGGACGGCTTGAACCCTTGGAGGACGAGGCTGGCCGACATGGCAATCGTGAGGCCGGCGGTGATGGTGGATGAGAGGAGGACCTAGAGCGAAACGAAAAAAAAAGAAAAAAAAGTCAGCAACTTTTGCTGGGACAGGAAAGATGAGATAGGTATTGAAACTTGGACTCACTCCCGCTCCAGCAATGCCGGCATCGCTGGGGACCTGGTCGGGGATAAAAGTGCAGTTTGGCGCCATGTTGTGTGTGAAGGTCGGTCCAAGTTTGGCTTCCTGGCAAGAAGTGTGGTGTCGGAGAAGCTGGAATACGTCTAATTGTTCCTGCTGCAACAGCTTGAAGGATGATGAGGAAAAGACGAACCCAAACGGCTCTCTATCTGGTGACCCAAAACTCTGGACTGACTGGCCAACTGCTGGAGGGACACGGTAGGGATACTTATGACGTCGAGCCCCCCTTGTCTTGGAATCCCTGTGCTGGCATGAATCAAACAGGCGCCGATCTTCAGATGAGGTTGGCGCCATGTCAACGAGTGGCTGGCATTGCACGTCGCAGTTTGCCAAAGCGGCTGTGCGGCTGGGGGGAAACCACCATAAGCGCTGGACGAATCCGAGCCCGCAGCCATCCTCCTTCATTCCATCCATACCATGAATGTTATTATTGGATGGCAATGGGACGAAGTCTGGAGAATAAAGCGTGGGACAAGGAATAAATCCGTTTCTCAGTGGGTCCCCTTTTTCTCTCAAGTAATTCTTTTTGTTCATTATTTTTATAATAATTTGGTCTTTAATTTCTTTCTTGAACACATGGCAACGAAAAGCCCCTTGTAATTATGTACCTAATTACATAACACACCGGCCAAAACAAACCGTGGCACCAACCAGACTGAAATACGAACGGGAATGCCAACCTATGGCTGGGAAATGCACGACGAGTTTTTTGTCACATTGTTGGACGCTGCTGTCTGCACATGTAGACTGCTGTGCTGGTTAAGTTGCACGTTAGTTCGCAGTTTGAGGAGTATTAACTAAACCTAGAACACCTTTTCCTACCTTGCATTCTCATCAGCCGCAGTTCTGCTCTTTTTTGGTTTATCACTTTCCCCGCCGTCTGCTGGCGTGGAAGACTCAGATTTTGTCTCTCGCTTTACAGTTAAGAGAATTATTCTGTCCAGACACGTGGGCGTGGGTGGCGGCACACAATCAACTGTCAATGAGTGCTTTTCTTCAATCCCCTTATTTTTGAGGAGTGGTCTGTTTGCCCACGACCTGCACATAATCTACCTAGGTAGTAAGTAGTGGGTGCTTCACAAGAACTTTTCAATCGCCGTCCAAAAGTCTTCAGGGGCTTCACACATAGGCAAATGGCCCGCCAGCGGAACAATGTTCAACTCTGCACCATCAGATCCCAGCAGCCCCCTGAACCCATCCATAGCCTTGACCAGGGCGCCATTGGCGTCACCGTCTCCCACGACAAACAGGCCGGGCACCTGGCAGCCTCCCATGTCGTTGCGCATGTTGTAGTCCCATAGCGCCTTGCACGAGTACTTAAACCCCTGAACGCTGTTGGTGGCAACCATGTCCTCCATCCAGTTCACCACGGGCTGCTTGTTCGTCAAAGTGTGGGGGTGGAACCAGCGGCCGACGGTGGCGCCAGCCAGGAGGGTCCGAATACCGGCTCCGTCAGAAGACTCGGCCACAGCGGTGCGCTCTTTCCACGCGGCCGTGTTGGCTGTGCTGGACGACACGTTGAAGTCGCAGGCGATGAACTTGGCCAGGCGCTGCGGGTACTTGAGCGCGAACTTGAGTGTGGTGGCGCCGCCCATGGACACGCCGACTAGGGCGTGTAGGCTGGGGATGCGCAGCGCCACCAGCAGCGTCTCGAGGTCGTCGGCGAGCATGTCCAGCGTGGCCCCGACGGCGGGGGACGGCACGTCGTGGCGGCCGCGCGTGTCGTAGCGCAGGATGCGCAGGGCGGGCCGCTTGGTCTTGAGAATCGCCACCAGAGGGTCCCACATGTGCAGCGAGGTGAGAAGCGAGTTGGAGAAGGCCACCGTCGGCGCCCCTGGGGACGCGTTGCCCTCGAGCCGGTACGGTATGGCCAATCCGTCGGCTGTCGAGATGCGCGAGCTGATGACGGCCTCGCCTTTTGCGCCCACCGTGGTGGCCAGCGACCCGTCGACTGCCGAAAAGGTCGTCGTCTCGGGCAATCTCGACAGCGATTCGAGCTCTCTCGGGGCAGGGCCAAAGATGTAGAACAGCTCGTAGGTGCGCCGTGACTTGGTGGCGATGTGCTTGTCAAACATGTCTTGGCGCCAGGGGGTGCTCATTGAGGCCTTGTGTTCGGCGCCCCCGAGGCCGTTGTCCTTGACGTAGTCGTGCAGCGTGACGATCTTGATAGCCGCTGCTGCTCCCCCTCTGCTTGCGCTTGCGCCCTCGATGACGGACGGGGTCCTGAAGACGCGGCTGCGAAGCCACCCGGAGACCTTGGACAGCATGGGTAGATGCTCCTCCTCGTACCACTTGACGACGGCGTCTTCATTGGCGCCCTCTTTTAGCGACACCTCGACGGCCACCAGCACGAGCCCCTCGGCGTCAGCGTCGGTCAGCTGCTCGATGGGCTGAAACAGCGGGCTCTGCTGCGTGGCCACGAGGTCCAGGAAACTCCTGTCGACGGCAACCTGGCCAATCGTGTCGGCTTCGCGGGGCGAGCGGTTGGCGCGCAGCTCCGTGTACGTCGCCGTCTCGAGGTGGTTCATGGACGTGACGTCGTACGCGGCCAGGAAGTGCGGCTGCTCGCCGTCGGTGGCACGGTACCGCAGCCCGTTGGTGAAGATTTGCGGCAGTCTCAGGCGCGTAGGGCCGTGCTCGTTGTTGTACCACTCGTGGAACTGATCCAGGGACAGGCCGTCCTGTGGTTGCATGGTGACGTAGAGTATGCCTGGGGCCGCCATGGTTAATCTTCAGCAACTGTGTTTGTTGTAAACAAAGGGTCGATGAGGGAGGGGGCAAAAGAAAGAACGGGGATAATAGTGTGAAAAGAAGTGAACCGAAATGAAGAATTGCGACTCTTCTTCCGTCTCATCACGTTGGCCAGAGTCAAGCAAGCAAGCCCAGACACGCCCCCTTCCCACCACGTCTTGTGGAGCTCGGCTCTTGTCCCGGCTGCGGGGTTGGCCAGGCAAAGCATTTTCCCGGCCATTCGAGTGCTGGTGCTGGTGCCTCTCTGTGCAGGGACACCCCGGTGTGCGGCCAAGCCTTCTTTTTGTTCAACTCGTAGATGACAAGGGTGTGGAAAGGGGGCCCCTGATTCAAGTCAACCCAATCTTACATAAGTAGGTAGTCCGTATACTCATTCATATTCCCTATCATCCCCTACATATTCAGAGCAAATCCTAACTCATCTGCTCCAAGCTATCCGACAGCAATGGCAATCTAATCAATTATTATTGCTGGAGATTGCGATGTGCGGGAAGAAGGAAGGAAAAAGGCAAACAATTCAGCGATCATGATACCGACACCTCAACCCCATAAATCAAGTGCAAGTGCTATTCCCCCTTCACCTCAACTCAAAAAGCAAAAAAATCGGCATCATCGTCAGCGGCACAGGTTGGCCGCCTCCTCCGTAGTTCAACTTCGAAAACTGTGCCAGCCATTCCGTCTTGGCCATCGCCGAAGAGCCGCTAGCGAAGGTTGAGTTACCCGGGGCCGCCAGCCTGTCGATGCCTGGTTGATGCGCCAGGTTGATGCGCCAAACTGGCAGGTGCTTCGTTTTGGTTGCCTCGCCACTTACCAGCCGCCTTTTTCTTCGTTGGCGCACTACTCACCCCCACAAACCCGCCGCCGTCGCTCGCTTGAACTCGTGTCTTGGCGTTGTTCTCGAGCGTATTGAGCTGTCGGATCACAGCAGAAGCAGCCACCACTCGGAAGCTCTCACTGTCTCCGGTCCCGTAGCGCGCTCCTAACTGTGGCTGCTTAAAGTCCTTGATGCATCCGACATGAAGGCACGCAAGGCATAGCTCCAGCGCGTCTAGTTCGCTCGTATGACCGCTGATCGAGCTGGGCTTGGTCATCTGCTTCATAATCCAGGCCGCGATGCGCTCAAACTCGTCCTTCAACTTGATCGACCGATCGCGTTGTCGGTGTGTCTGCACACCTTTGCTGTTCATTATGAAGCCAACAAACACCTCGAGCTCTTTGAGTGGCTGGCTGGGATGTTCCGAGTGGTCCGTCATGACCCCGAAAATTGCATCCTCGTATCTGCCGGCCCCACCAAGGTCAGTACATCGGAGAATCACATGGGCTTCAAGGGACTAATAAGGGGGGGGCTTACGCGTGGCGGATCCGCTTCGCCTCGCCAGAGCGATGTTCCCACCCGATCTCGCCAATATCACGTACGCGGTGTTTCAAGGCAGTGATAAGTTGGTCCCAAAACGAAGCACCGCCCTTGGGGACTGCCACCCGGATGTCTTCTGACCAGATCTTTCGCTCGTCAACCGCCCGGTAAAGCTCGCCCAAAATCTTATCCGACTGATAATAACGATGGCGCACCCCCTCCTCATTATCTTCGTCATCACCATTGTCCTGATGAATGTGTTGGTCCATCGAGATCTCCGACTTCGCATGGATGACAACCGCTGGTCCTGGAGCAAGACTATGGCAAGGATAGTTCATTAGCTTGCGAAAATCCCAGCAATGAATAGCTCTTATACACTCACAAATCGGGTCTCCATTTGCCAGCCTTGGGCAGCTCCGACATCTCGACCGCTCTGCCAGTTTTTGAAAAGTCGACTGCGCTAGAGTGGAGCTCTGCAAGCTTTATACAGTCCTGATCGAGAGTTCCCTTCTGATCTGCCAATATCATATGTCGGATCGCAATGATGCCGAGATGGTCCGTTTTCATGAAATCGATAAAAAAATCAGCCATATCCTTTGTCTGCACCGGCCTGTCAAGCTCTAGAGGAGAAACGCGAGGGTAGTCGGCTGGTTCAAACGTTTTTACGCCGTCGACGGTTTCCGAAGCCCAGATAATGTGGAAGACATCGCCATCTAGGTCGCCCCCGGAAAGCTGGCTGGGGAGGTCTCTGTCACCCCATTGGCTGAAGACAATGCAGTTCTGTAAATCAGCGAGCGGGTGACCCTCGGGGGGGATGACATTCTCCGCAATCTGGACATCTCCGGGATGTAATGCAGGGGACCTGGCCACCATGACCGGCCCAGTGTTGGGAGGAGGATCGTGGCGACCTCTCGTATCATAGGTTATAAAGACCTTGCCTGCTCCGAGATATCCCGTCTCGTCCATCACACCAAACAGCGTCATGCCGTTGGCGACGGGAATGCGGGCCTTATGTTTGACCAGCCGGAGTTCCTTGAGGACAACAGCCTCGACGGCGCTGCGAAGAAAGTCATCCTTTCGGTAATCGATACCCATCATATCCGCTTTCCGGAGAAACTGGGGCAGACGGATGGAGTCTCCGATAGACTGTGTTCTCAAGAAGGTGCAAGTATTCAGGACACTGGCGGTGATGCTACGGAGTCGGTTAAGTTCTTTGTCCTGCAGCTCCAGGAACCACCGAGATGGTACGCCCATGTCCTCCATGATTTTGATCAGCTGGCGATTGAGCACCATTGGAATGGGCTTCGAAGCCGTGTCGCATATCTCCAAAATGCGCTTGTCTTCACTCTCAAACTTCTCCATCAACGGGCGGAAGCAGATGACACATCCGTCTAGCCTAGTATCAAGCGAAAGCATCCCCTTAGCCCCTGCCCAACGAACTTGGTAGCATGTTGGGAACCCCTTGGACTCGGGCAAAACCTCGCAAATGGCTTTCGCGGCAAGAAGGGACATGGGTCCGACACCGTCACTGAATACGCGAGAGTTCCTCTCCACGTCAGCTATCTTTATGACCGTGATGTTTTTCTCATCGAGCGGAACCGCGTATGGTGTCTCGGAGAAGGCCTGGCCAATGCGTGCTGCTCGTCGTGCCGGCGAGTTGATGGACTTGAAATCACCCAGTCCCAAGATGATTCTATCGGTCCATTGCGGTTCATTTTGGTAGACGAATGGAGCAGAAAGCCATGCTGAATGCGATCGCAGTGATGAGTGAGAAAAGCCTAGAAACACGTAGTGCCGGCCGGCAATGGAGACGCCATTGTTCAAGACCGACTTGAAGCGGTCGTATATCCTGTCGAGAGAGATTTTGGAGTTGAAGAAGAGGTCCTGGCCATTCTCGTCACAAAATTGAACCCGGATAAAATAGTCGGTGTGGTTAGGAAACTTGCGGAGAATGCGATTCTTGGCCTCCATCTCTGGGCCGTGAAAAGTGATTCGAGAGGGTGTGACAGTGGCACGATAAATTTTGGTTAGGTTCTGGGTATTGCCAAGCAGCTCAGTCCTCAGTGCAAGGTCCTCCCGCATCTCCTGCTCGGTCTCCTCCAGGTACTCGATTATTCTGTCCACCTCAAACTGTTCCGAGTCGACGTGAGGAGAAGGATAATCGATTACCTGAAAGAGCCTCTTGAACGCATCAACGGAGATAGGCGGTTGCTTTCCTGCTGTGGCAAATTTTGCAACCAACCTCTGAGCCAGTTGCATGACTGTGGCAGGGTGGAGGTAACAGTTGTGAACAAGGGCTTCTAGTAGAAACAAGAAGCCAAACGGCAGGGCGCTCGTGGTGGTATAATTGGAAAGCTGCCTGCTCAAGTCTGCCAATGCTGTACTGACCCTGGGAGCCCGAGCTTGAGTGAAACCGATGTCGTATTGGGTCATATCGATGACTTGTTTCTTTTTAAGCCTCTTCATGCTTTCGTGCAATTCGGTTAAGCGCGACGTCGAGTTCGTATCTTGGACTTCGAAGTGGTAAACGAGGCAAATGCCGGCAACACGGCCATGTGCATCGTCAATGGCCGGAACCCGGAGAGACTGTGGCTCTATTCCAGGGCTACCACGAGGTCTGATACTAAGCTGTGCAATGAGCTCAGTCAAGGGGTTCGCAGACGGAACTAGGAATATAGGTGGCGACGACAAGGTGACAGCGATTGATCCATCGTGTGACCATACCAGCTCTATGATTGTCTGAAAAGGAATCCGAACTTCAATAGTTCGGGTAGGCATCTTGATGATGAGATTGCGATTGGTAAACTTGGCTGTGCATTGCTCGCGGCCCATCCACTCGGCGATGAAGTTCAAGCGCCCGTCGTCAAAAGCGTAATAGCCACAATTGACCCCGAAGGCAGTAAATATTACAGCGGTGCCCTCGGTCTTCTCAGGATAGGAACGTCGCTCGTTGACTTCGGACTTGATCCCCCTCAGGGTGAGTTCGTCGGGCTTTCGGTTGCTGAGTGCGCAGAACACGTCCTTGCCCATGAAGGACAGGCGAGCCCGTTTTGGAGTATGCTTGTTGGGCTGTCCACCATAGCGAGGAGGGCGGGCAGTATGAGAGGAGGGCATCTCAACCTCTCCGTGGTTGAGGAGGAACCTCTCGCCATCTGTCTTGTGCAGAAAGGTGATGTGCCCAAATTTTGCCTTGCGTTTCTTTTCACAGACATAGTACTCGATTTTGAGACTTTGCATGAAGGGGTGTAGCTGACTCTCCAAACTCCGGTCAGAGAGGTCGGGCGGAAGATTCCGGACAAAGACCTCCATGGTGGCGGTTTGGCGGATCGTCAAGTCGAGTAGGGGGGTGACGGGCCTGGATGATGGTTTCTGATGCTCGCGTCAGAACCGTCGAACTTGGGTATTTATTCAAAACGCGAAAGGGCAGTTAGAAACACGCACCCAGGCGGCCTTTGACCTCAAACCCGCCGAACGATGGCAATGTTTGAGGGGTTACTCACTCGAACCCTGTGAGTTTCTGGCGGATTGAGCGGAGCCGACTTTGGAGTTGACTTTAAAGTTGAGGCCGGAGAGGCAGGTAGCGTCTACGGATGCGAATGCGAAGTATCTCACGTCGGTTGATTATGCGGCGACCGTTTGCGTTTGTTACACGAGACTAAGGTAGGATGCTGGCAACGAGGCTCGAACCTTGGTAAACGCGACACGTGCTTTCGTCCGAGGTGCAGGTACCGAGTGAGCTAGAGGAAGGAGAGG
Source organism: Lasiosphaeriaceae sp. G1095 (assembly GCA_027569635.1). Taxonomy (NCBI): domain Eukaryota; kingdom Fungi; phylum Ascomycota; class Sordariomycetes; order Sordariales; family Lasiosphaeriaceae; species Lasiosphaeriaceae sp. G1095. Next base: position 54,530 of record JAPDFK010000212.1, on the reverse strand, counting down.
CAGGCTCAAAACGTTCCTAAGAAGAGATGATGGATGAGAGGGGCAAGGTGGGAGGGGCATGATCACAGGAATATCTAGCGTAATAATAAGGAAGGAGCCGTCAATGGTCCTGGGACCTGCGGTAGGTCCCTGCCCAACGAGCCAACCGCCTCTTATGTTTTGCACATGCCGCCATCCGTCAACCATCATTTCAGCGTCATTGGCAGATTACACCTGCAAGAGGCCTACCAATGTGGCTTCCCCGCGGCGGTGGACTGATAGTGAAAATAGTAGGGGCACCATACACGCGGGCAGCTGCCTTCTCTGAGGCAGGCCATGCAGGAAGGTGCCTGCCTCTTCAGCCAAACCTGTATGTGCTGTCAGTTAACGTTATCCATTAAGACACCTAGTGCAACGAGTGTGTGCATGTCCGAATTGAGGTTATTATCAGCTGACAACCAGGGCACCTCGACAGATAATCGATATTCGTCGGCCGAAGAAAACGAGGCATCTTGTCCGCGCACCAACGAGACCGGGCATCATCGCGATTCTGTATTTACGGGTTACTTGCTAAGGTATCTAAAGCCAAGGTGAGCCCGGTATAACGGGCTCGGGCGCATCCCATTACAAATCTTTCCGCCCCTAATCTAGTAAACTATTCCGGAATTTCTTGGTTGCGCTTGGCCAAATTCAGGCGGACCAGAAGTCCAGGCGGATTGATGCTAGCTCCACGGCCCTACACGAATCCGACGGGAATAGGCTCAGCGATCCTAGTCAAAGGCCCCCACTCGGTTCCACGTCCACCTCGGAGGGATGAGCTACCCCGCACCTGGATCGCGTGGTTGTCCAATTCAATCCACAAGCCATGCTGCCCCTCGTCCACCTTCTCCCACTTCTCCCACTCCAGCGTGCCAAGACGGCTGGTGAACGAGCAACCGCCAGTCTGCCCGGCTGAAATGGAACTGCCGAAGCCGTCCAGCGACCCAGCTGACGGGTAACGATGCTACACTGATGGGGGCACTTGGAACCCCGCTCCTCCTCGGGGCTTGTAGTCGGCGATCTGTGATTTATTTGGGGTTCGTATTTAGCTGCTCCCACCTCGTTTGTCCTCGGCTCGTGTCTGATCTGAATACAGTATATGCCACTGACCCACCTTGCAAGTCCAAGACCCCCCGAACCTCCTCCCTCAAGTCGAATCTCCCCCTGCCCCCCTCGAAGCCCACCACTACCTCTGCCGCAATGCCTCCCTTCCGTGCCGAGCACATGGGCTCGCTCCTGCGTCCCGAGAAGCTACTCGAGGTCCGCGAGGCCATCCGTGAGAAGGGGATCAGCGCCGAAGAGGCTGGCCTCCCGGCTGTCGAGAAGGAGGCTGTCGCCCACGTGGTCAAGCTCCAGCAGGATGCCGGCTTCAAGGCCGTCACCAGTGGCGAATACAACCGCACCCGCTTCTGGGGCCTGATGTGGGACGAGTTTGTTGGCACCGTCCGCCTCCAGGACGCCGAGGCCGCCATGTTCCGCCTGTATCATCCCGACGTGGTCAGCCTCATCGAGAAGGACCGCAAGGTCATGCCTGGCGACTCGGTCATTGCTGGCTCCAAGCTCTCGCACTCGGTCGAGAGGTCCCAGTCCAACCTCCACGAGCTGGAGCTTGTCAAGGCCTCGCTGCCCGAGAGCGAATGGGGCAACATCAAGCTCACCATCATCACTCCCGCCTGGTTCCACATGCGCTACAAGCAGGGCCGTGCATACACCAAGGAGGCATATGCCAATGACGCCGAGTACTTTGCCGACGTAGCCAAGGTGTACCAGGACGAGCTTGCCCTGTTATACAAGGCTGGCCTGCGCAACGTCCAGTTTGACGACCCTGGCCTGGCATACTTCTGCTCCGACAAGTTCCGCCAGGGCTGGGCCGAGGATTCGGACAACATTGGCTCGGTCGACGACCTGCTCGATGCCTACATCGCCCTGTACAACGACTGCATCAGCAAGCTGCCCGCCAACTTCCACACGGGTGTGCATCTGTGCCGAGGCAACTTCATCGGCGGCCGCCACTTCGCCGAGGGTGCCTACGACATCATCGCCCAGAAGCTGTTCACCGACCTCAACGTCAACACCTTCTACCTCGAGTACGACACAGAGCGTGCCGGTGGCTTCGAGCCCCTCAAGTTCCTGCCAAGTAACAAGAACGTAGTCATTGGCGCCATTAGCACCAAGCTGCGCGAGCTCGAGGACAAGGAGGAGATCAAGCAGCGCATCTACAAGGCTGCCGAGTTCATCGCCCAGGGCACCGGGCAGACACGCGACGAAGCGCTTAAGCGCGTCTCTATCAGCCCCCAGTGCGGCTTCAGCACTCACGAGAGCGGCTACCCGCTGACCGAGGAGGACGAGAAGAAGAAGTTGGGCCTAGTGCGACAGATCGCCGACGAGATTTGGGGCGAGCCATAGACGATGCCAGTCCTGGACGACTGTGCTCAGCGTCGTTGTGTGCAGTTGTTGGGGGTCGGCGGCCGGGAACCGGAACGGGGGAGCAGCCATATGTCATCATTGGATCGGCGGGATTGGGGGATGGCGTCACTTGCAAACCCTTGGCTTAACACCGGGGTTCTCGCTTCATCTTCAACGCTTGGGCGGGCAGCATTTTGTGTGGGGTCTTAAAATAAGAGCAGCATGTGAATCGGCGTTGGATATCAACTTCCAGCTTTCAAAACCGGGAATGGGGCAAGTGGATGTGTGAATATGGAATAAATACAATCAGCTCCAGGTCAATCTGATATTGTTTACATACCTCCCTTTGTTTTGTGCAAGATAACCTTACGGCAATAGGTGTATGGCTTTGGTCCAGCCTTTGTTGTTTCGGAAGACGAGAACGCCGCTCTCGCAAGGTCGACGAAATCTCAATTTTCGACCAATGCTAGGTAGTTTTCGGTAGCCACACCCCGATAATTAGCCTTCCCAGCGTGTGGTTACGGGAGTTACAGTTCATTTTCCAGGTATCCATTGTAGAATCCTGGAATGGTGAGACATGCGGTTTTGTGGTAGGTAGACATCACTTTGGTGCACCTCGCCAGTAATAGTTGTCAGGGGTTCTGTGAATCGCTCAACTTGATCAATACTCAACACGATGCTGGTAGAGGTATGGGCCACCCTTTAACTATTTCAGTTAGTTTCAAGTTATGAAAACTGCTTGATATTGTTTAAATACAGTCATTGGGTTCCAAACCGCTTCAGTCTTCTATTTCTAGTTAATTAATTAGTCAGTCTCGTGGACTGATACTATCTCAATGAGCCTTTCGAAATCCTCCCTCACTTTCCTTTTCTGTGCCTGGAACCTACACTCTCCTCAAGTTCGAGTCTCGAAAAGCCCGAGTTTGTTGTCTCTAAACTTGAAGCAGTCTGTTCCACTCGGCCGGCAAGCAACTTGGAGCCACTGCCGTGTATTGTCCCTAAAGTTGAAGAGAAATGCAATGCAGCAAACATTTCGTGAACATCTGAGGATTAGGCCAGCACACGAGGGGGTCGCTCCGGCATTATGGTAGGGAGGCATCAGCGGCTATACACGCAAGACTCTCGTGGAAAAACGTATACAAAAACTAATAGTCACGGGACCGAAGCACTCGATAACACGGGCGGGCAGAGATGGGAAGTGATGGGAATGAAAACGGGAGACCAGAATAGGACAGGTGAAGATGAGGGTTTTGGCAATGTCATTGACAGGGAATCATCATTCCTGTTCAATGCTGGGGAGTTGAATAGTATCAAAGCACCACGGTTAGGATATGTGTCATCCTTAACCTCCCTACAGTGCCTCCTTTGCTTTTGAGAAGTATATTTCGCTAATGAGAGGAAATTATTTAACACGTTGTACAAGTCCAGTTGTTGAGTCGTAAGGAAACCAGAGCACCGCATGAAACGATTCCATGTCACAAGTCTTGATTTGCACGTTCGTGCCTAGGTAACAATAAATAATTTCATTTCGTTGCTTATTTAAACATCTATGTACTATCTTTCATTTCCCACATGTCATCACATCCCCCTTCCAACCCGAAAAGGTCCTAGTAGCAGTTGGTGCCTGCCATCTAAAATGACATATTCATCCCATATTTCCAACCTCAACAACGCCTTGCTTTCGAGAAAATCAAACGGTACATATGCGGTAATTACATGGTGAGCAAGATCATCGTCTTTCGACCGAGAGCCACATATAATACAGATACCTACTGGTAATCGGGAGGAAATTTCTGTTCCATCGCTTGTGGATAAGTCCAAAAGACTAAAAGTGATGCAATCGGATGAAAGGTCTTCCGCCATATAGGAACATTGGGACGCCGCACTCGTGTCATGTCGTATTCAAAGAACAGCACAATGTTTCCCAAAACGTTGAGAAGGCGAAAAAGTCTGAACACATGAGTTAATGGCCGAGGGAGTGAGTGACTGACTAAAAAGAAGGACGGGTTTTCACTTACATGTTCAAGCCAAACATAGCCAACACTGCTTGAATGCTTTTTGGCACTGCCTGGTCTGGATCATTGGAAATATCGGTGGCGATGGAGTAGACAGGTGGGATCCAGAGGCCTAGGATGGCGAGCTCGAGCAAAAGGGTCCAGTGGTAGGTTCTCCGCCTGTTGCCCCTGAACACCAAAAACCCCAGACAGAGCCAGAGGAGGAGGAAGGATGTCTAGACCCGGCCCTGGTCAGCTTCTCGCAGAAAATACACACAAGTTCTATTTAAAACTCACCAACGTCGGAGCAAAGACCAGGGTGGCATATCGAAAATACTTCCAGGCCAGAGCAGCACCGACAATGCCCAGGCTCAGTTGGATCCAGCCGAGGACGAAGAAAAAGAACAAGGCATCATTGTACGACTTGTAGCATTTGCGGTGGAATTGTTCGTTTCCGTAGGCAGCGCCTTCGGTGATGGGGGAGCCGCACCAGCGACAGACCCAGACTTGATCGAGATTGGCGAGCTCGATCTTCCTACCGACGCGAATCCGAGGGTCGTCGGCCTTTAGAGCACAGTCGATACATCGGCTTGCCAGCGGGTAGCCGGGGTCTGCACTGTTGGACAGAAGAAGCCTGGAGCGGAAGGGGTCGTGGAGCAGACAGTTCTTGCAGTGGCCCAGCAACTGCATCTGCAACTGCTTGGGACCCATAAGAGTGCGGATCTGATCGGGGTTGGCCAGAGCACGGAGATGTTTGCAGGTCCGCCGCAGACGCTCGATATCGGCAAAACCAAGGCGGGCCAGAATCATGAGCTGGAGCTCGGGAGGCAGGGTGAGCAGGTGAAGCGACTTCCTGGTCTTCTCAGACCTGGCACTCTCGGGACTTTGGCTGTTGGCATTGGGGGCGGCGTCCGCCTTTTCCAGGTCGAGATCAAGGTCTGGGTCTGGGTCATGGCCTTTGCCCCTGGGCCTCCGCGACCTGATGTCATGATGACTGGCGAAAGACGAGATGGAGTTCCTCACCGTCTCCGAGAAGCCGCGAGAGGAAAGACCGATAAGCGCATGGGGAAAGTGGCTGGCAGGAGGAAGGGGAGGAGTGTGTTCTGGCAGCTCTGGGACGACGGACCGGGGTAGGTTGGCGTTGGCGTTGGGGATGACCAGAATATCTGCTAGAGGTTCTGATGATTCGGCCGGGTCCATACTGCCTACCTGCTGTGGCTGGGCGCCCGGCAGCCTGGGAACCAGCGGGCGGGCGGGCGAGCGCAATTGCTTGGAGTTCGAGCCGGGCGATTGAGACAGCGATACTAGTTTTCGGTGGCGCGCAGCACACAAGATGCCAATGTCCAATGCTTTAGCGGCGCCGACGGACAGGCGAGATTAAATGACGGGAACGTTTGCGCTTGTAGAGATGAAAGGGTTTGTTGGATGGAAAGCCGAGGCTGGAAATCCAGGGTGGGTGTGCCGCCTTCGCCGTTTGCGCAGCCCAGCGTTGGCCGCTTGAAGGTCGGTTGTCAAGGGAGGGGAGGGGGATCTGGCCGAGCAAAAAAAAGACGATAACCTCTAATCCCGTGGTTCAAGTTCTAGATACCTAATAACCGAGGAAGCGAGTGTGCGGCTTCAGAGTTCAGACGGAATGACACAGTTGGGTCATGACGGAGTCAAGAGTTGGTTTCTGGTGACGTGACAATAACCCGGAAGGGATGCAATGGGTGGCGGCCCCCCTAGATGGTTCTGGTTGAGCGCCCGCGGCCTGGAGGAGAGCCTTGCATGAGAGAAATTGATGGTTGTGGTTTAGCTTGGTGAGTGCAAGGCACACAAAACTGTGGCCGAGTGCCCAGGACTCAGCCGTTGGATTGGCTTCAAAAGGTAAAACGAGTCAATGTCAGCCCATGGAACCGAACCTTGCCTCACGGCATGTATGAGGGAGGAAGGCGTGGACCAAATGAAAGGGCATCCCCCACGCAGCTGTCCTGCGAACAACTGCCCTGGCACGAAGGTCAATCAGTCCGGCACTCGGTCGGCCTGGAAAGCTGCCTGCTCAGCGGCAGGCATAGCCCAGGACTTACTAACCTAGGGACACAGCAACCCAGCCGTGCCTGACGCCATTGTTAGTGCGGAACCTCTGCAGGGAAAGTGCCTCAGCTACTCAGTACGGCTGAAGCTGCGGGGAACTTCTTGTCTCCTCTTAACCTCTTATCCGTAATAAGGAAAGGCTGTTCATATCCCAGCCATGCAACATGGAGGTACCTTTCCCCACCCCCCCCCCAAAGCCAAAGCCCGCTCTCCTTTTTGTCGCATGGAAGCTTCAAGTTTCTTCTGCCTGCTTATCGCAAAGACCGTTCTTCCAAGTCACATGGATTGCAGCCGAAACCCAATGGCGACTCGTACGATGCATCGAGGGCTTGTCGTCTATCTGCTCACCGAGTATCGCCTCCATGCCCCAATAGCTTGGCAACTTGGCTAGCACCAGCCATTCAACGACGTTGGATTGACTTCCGGGTTCACACGCACCCACTTCATGCTTCCTATTGATCTGTCCAGCAGCTTCATTGTCTATCCAACTATGCATACCAGTATCACCATCCAACTACCTAACTAATGCTGTCGTCGCCCATTCCCTGGCGCGGGGCCGAATAGTCCCCAAATCCGCTGACATCCATCGGCGGAGAAAAGTCCTGATAACAGTTCGTGTCCAAGTTCGTGTCCAAGTTCGGCACCATGCTCGGAGTCGCCGGCAACTGCATGCTGCCATGATTCTGCCCTGGAATGCCCTGACGATACGAGAGACTCGGCGGCGGAGGCGGAGGTTGCTGTTGCAGATAGCTTGCTGCCATGTTCGAGTAGCTGTCTGTCTGCTGCTCGTATGCCAGTCCCTGCGAAAACCCGGCATGGTCGAAGAATGCGCTTCGCTCGCCGATGTAGGCCGCGGCATCGTTGCTGTTGATGAAGCCCACTCCAGAATCTGCCGAGAGCAGCCGCTGGTGATGGAGGTGAGCATCCATGTCAAGGTGTGTTGGCGGGATCACACTGATGGGAGTACCTCCCTGGCCATCAGTCCGCGGCCGCATGATGCTTGTGGCGCCACCTGCACCACCAAGAGCTGCCATACTGCTGTCGTTGGCCGGGTTGACATTAATTTGGCCATGATAGCCGCCAAGGTGCGTCGTGTCTGGCTCCATCTGCGACTGGTGCACGACCGACTGGCCAATGTTTGCCCATGACCCGTTGCTATTGGTCTCAAGTGACGACGAAAGGCTGCTGGGGTTGCTTGAGCTGGCGTTTCCGCCGCCGCCTCGTTTCTTGGGGATCTGAAGCGGAAGAGTGAGATGCTGCTTCGCATTCTCGGGGCTCGCCGTCGTTGCTTTCGGCCCCTGGCTGTTGCGCTTGCGTCTTGGCCGGCCGCTGAGACTGCCCGTCTTGGAGCGGCACCTGTCGAAGACATTCTCGATATGGTCGTTCAATATCTCCATTACTTTGGCGATGCGCTCGGGGAGACTCTTGTCGCCGAGCCCAGACCTTCTCGTCGACGACTCCTCCTCTTCTACCATCCGGCTCAACTCGTCGCACCAGTGATCAGTTTGTAATTCAGCATATACCTCTTCCAGTTCGATTGGCGGGACGAAGTCTGCATTAAATGCCATTAGCTACCACGATTCTTGCAAGGATGAAGAGAGACAGAAAACACATGCCAGAGTCTAGGATGACCGTGTCGGTAGGAAACAAAATCCGCCACAAGCTATCCCACGTATCGATCTTTGAGTTTGCCTTGCGACCATTAAGACAGTCCTCGATGCGGGAGTTGATGCCGCTCTCGGGATCCGCGCTGGATGACAGTTCTTGCGATGGCGGGGTGCAGATTTGGTTGCTGGGGACAGTGAGGTGGTTTTCGTAAGCCTCTTTGGTCCTCATATCCCGCTTGCATCTCGGACACTCGAAACCAGAAATACTCCTCTGCTTGTGAAAGTTCTTGACATGGCGCCTGTTCGGGGTCAGCTTCTCAAAAAGTTAATGAACTTTGAGCCAGCAGGGAAACGTACTTGAGTTGAGAGATGTCCGGAAACGACATGACGGCGCAGCTTTGGTGGTCTCGGACGTTGAACTTGACCGGGTTTCTCTTGCGGAACGGGCAGCTCAGATTCTGGTCTTGGGGTTCCGTCATCTTCTGCTTCTTTCTACCGCTGGGGCCCGCGCCGCCGTTGTCACTCGAGCCGTCCTGGTTGGGGTCGTTGTCGTCGTCGTCGCTGGGTCGTCTCTTTGAAACACCGGTTACCCAGCCTGCGCCAGTATCACCGCCGGTGTTCCCATGCGGCTGTATCGCGACATTGCTGGGGCCGGCATCCCCTGGCGACAGTTCGTGGTAGCCGAAAGGATCCGAGACGGCCAGACTGTTTGTTGGGACGATGTGAGCCAGCTCGTCAAGGAAATAACTGACTGCGTTATATGCTGCCGAGGCTGCCCCTGTCGCAGCTAAGTCTTGGAGCTCGACGCCGAACAGATTCTTGAGGAGCTTGTCGCATACCTCTTGCTTCAGCTTGTCGTCCAGTTTCTGTATCACGGGCTCGGGCGAGTCTTGATCGCCCATCAAGTCCGCCAAGGCGTGGCTTGTTTGCGACGTCTTGGGTACAAGCTCCTCGGCAGCCATGTCATCAAACCCCGATGGTCGTTTGGGCTTGCCGGGGACCAGCTCGCCAAAGTATGGGGCTGGCTCCGAGTCCTCGTCGATGTATGATGATGGCTCAGACTCCTCGGGGACGTCTCCAAGGATGGTGCTGTCGGTGGCCTCATCCTTGATGTGCAAGGCCGGCATGTCGGGGCTGCTTGGGGGCGTTGCCGAGCGCTCAGAACTGCCACCGCCTCCACGAACGTGGCCCGGCTTAACATCCGGGTCACCGCTGGCGAGTGGAGTGGTGAGGTGGTCAGATCCCCTCCGAGAAACCGGGGCCGAGCTCAGAGCAGGGTGCTTTCCAAAGCTGGGTCTCCTCAATCTGCTCGACAGGGAAGGCATCATGTCCTGCAACCGGCGGTGCCTTGGGATCAGGGTGTTGTCTGACGACGAAGCTGTCCGCCGCGGTCTGGCCTTATCCAAGTCAACCGAGGCGAAGGTGGAGGCGCGGGAGGGTGCCGGATAACAAGGAGGTGCAGAGGGGCGAGCTGATGACGCGTTGGTGTCGTCCAAGTGCTGAGGTTCGGCATGGAATGTGGTGGTGGTGGCGTCGGGACTCGATGGCTCGGTGATGGAAGTGCTGATGGATGTGGTGGAAAAGCCAGTCGAGGTGCGTCCCCAAAAGCTCATGCTCCTGTAGCTGTCTACGCTGTCGACCGAGTTTGTTCTGTCGATGGACTGGTCCGGGACGACAGCGTCCTTTTCTCTTTCTCTCCGGAAGGGAAGAGGGAGCTCGCGGTCCTTGGGGCCAGCCCGGGCCGGCGTGTTTGACGAGGCGCCCATGATGGGGACGTGAGTGTACTCTGGCCCGTCAAAGAGCTCATGTTCACGTTGCCCAGCTTCAGCACCACCCGGTGTGGGGACGACGGAGGGGTCCATGAGAACCCACTTGAGCTTCGTCTGTTTGTGTTGTATGTCTTGCTTTCGTCTGCGTCGGTCTGTGTAAGGCAGGTGAGCTAGGTGAGCCAAGGACAGGCCGATCAGCCTTGTTTTATTCCCGTATGCAGTCCTGCCGGTGTCAAGCGAGTGTTGGGCCCGACCCGTCAGTTTGGGTGACTGACGTGCTCAGAGCTGAACTGACGAGAATAAGCTGGAAGTGATGGATGGCCCATTTGGCTGGCAGCAAGGGAGAGAGGTGGGGGACTGCAGCTTTGGTATAGGTTAAATCGTATTGACGGGGCGCGAACCAGCTCGATATTCCCCCCAATCCCCAAGATGGAGGTAGGTGAGTGAGTGAGTTACACAGGCTGGCCGCATTTGCTTACCAGCAGGCCGCTCGAGGGGTCGTGGGAAATGGGACCTTGCTTCAGGCAATCGGCCAGCGCTTATCCATGCAATTGCAGGCAGCTGCATGGCGGCAAGGCGGAGTTGGATCAATAGTGCTCAAGGGCGGCCTCGCAGAGTGTGGCGATGCTGTTCCCCATAGGTACAGTACAAATCATTATAGGTACTGTAACCAGTACCACCCATCTCATATCATTATCAACAATTCGAGATCCCAAACTGGTGAGTTTTAAAACCCCAACTCATCAGCCCCAACCTCAATCCAGCCCACAACACACCACACCCACCACACCATACCGCCAATTCCAGCCAGCCTCATTTCCTGACTCTCACCACCCAAACAAACCTGCCTGGAGCCGCCCAATTGGGGGTTTTTTTTTTCTATACTACGCGCCCAACCATACACACTCGACACCCCTGACATCAGCGACAGTGAGTGCTCACCTCGGTGGGCGGATCAGGTGCCAGTGGTGTTTCGAAGCAAGACCTCATTGCCTCGCGCAAGGCATTTTTGAAGCCATCATCAACAGAAAACGCCTTGGTGGTTTTGCGATGACGAGTTCTACACAACCCTTTTTCCCTTTCTTCTCATTTTAAAGGCCCACTCCCCTTCTTCAATATTTTGGCTTGTTTTGGAGAACTTTTTCTAGGTTTAGATCTCTTTATTGCTATTTTTCTTTTCTGTTTTCTTTTCATGTTGGCTTGTTGTTCCCTCTCCCCTCCCCACTATTGTTCAACACCCGACGCACTGGCAGAGAGCCTTGCCGCGATTTCACAGCAGGCTCTATCTTTTTGACTCATTGTCTTTTTTCTTTCCCCCATCAACCACTCACTCCCCAGCCAGAACAATTGCTTACATCATCGTCGGACCATTTCTTCCTTGAAGCAACATGATCGGGTCAGGCTTCATTTTCATCACTCTCCCCCCTTTTCCCGACTCAAGCACAGATACGTCTGGGATGCTTCGGTGTGTGTGAATGCTTCGCCCCCCTTCCCTCCACCGGTAAACAAATCCCCAACCCCAAGGTTTTCAGTTTCTCGTCACCAAGTCTCTGCCAGATGAGGTTGAGCCCATGCAGTCTGGGTCTGCCTGATTGGCCTAAAATGCCCCCCCCCCCCCCCCCTGATGGTGACAGCATCGAAACGGACAAGTTCAAAGTCTCGCCACTGGCGAGAAATGGTCAGCCCAGCCAAACCTGCCCGTGTCGCAGTTGCGAACATGGCAAGAGAAACTCGGGCCAATTCCCACAATGCCCACTTTCTTTGCAAAAAAGAGTGCGAAGAGATGCAAGTGCTATCTTGCGGTGGTGCTTTAAAAACAAGTTTGCCCGCGTGGCCAAGTGCACTGCTTTCTCAACCCCCTTCCTTGGACCATAATCGGAGGTCATCGTCAGAGTCTCGAATTGCACGTTGTGTGGTCCATCTTTTGTGTTTGAGGCAGGCGTGGACCAGCCGCTAAATCTCAAAATACAAATCGCAAAATCTCTACTCTCTCTCCTCTTGTCTCTCGTCGTTTGGGTTGCACGGTACCTGCCAGGCAGACGAGAGAAAATGCATCCAGCAATGGCCGTTCAGTATGCCAATGGAAATTCGGGCCCCAATCATGCGAATCCAAATGGTGGAATTGGAGACGGGAGCAGCAGGCTGGGTTTTGCACAAAGGTCTGAACACTTCTCAGATGACATATCGCAATAAGGTACTACCTGAGCAAGCATGGGGACTAACAGACAGTTCACAACTTGTGTTTTCTCAGAAAGGCTCTGCCGCTGGTCCCCATGACGAACAGATACATATACGACACCACGGGCATCGGTGACAGGCTGTCGGGATACCAGGGCTCTCCGCCGACAGAGGGAGACAGAGCAGCAGAGATGGAGTTGGAGGTGGAAAGGCTGGCTAGCATTGCGTGTCCAAATGGTTTGTAGTCGGCGTTTCACAGCGGGTGTCTAAGGTACCTAGATACTGCCGCGTGTAGATGAGTTGGGCATCATGTCAGTCAGTCAGCTATTGTACATACCGGTATTGCGCCAACAAAGAAAAGCAAAAGAAGCATCGCAATTGGTTTACGCGCGTGTGGGAACTATATATAGAAATAATTAGATAAAAGGGAATATTAAAACAAAAACTTGGGCAAGCTGTGTATCCTTTTATTTATCCGTGTCGGTTATAGTTGACGCGCCACCGGCTCAAAAACCGCAACTAGACAGTGGAAAACAAAAAACAACGGGGTGGGCGTTCATTCCAGTGACAGATGACAGATGGGAAGAGAGAGACAAAATGAAACGAAAGGTGGGGTTAAAAGTGCTTCCGCCACATCGACGACGATCAACGCCGCGGCGCCACAGTTGGTCGTCGACAAGCGGAAGTGGGGCGGCTACGCTACCAACATTCCATCAACGACGACATCACAAGTCATCCATCAAACTGACAAGATCAACTGCACGAGCCTTCCTGTACCGCCACACCAACGCTCAAGAAAGGTGCAAGTGAGCTGATACGATGCCTACTTTTCCGTTCTTGAAACCTTCTGGCATTTTTTCCCCTCCATGATGGGCTGAGTGGCGGCTACGGGGCACGCAGACGCGGGTCTCTACATGGCCCAAACCTCGTTTCCGCCCCTGAGCCCAGGTATGTCTTGCCCGCGATATCATCGCCCACCCCCCCAGCGCCCTGTCCAAGACGCTTGAAAAAGAGAGCCGCGGTTTCTTAGTGGAATCCACGCCCTTTTGAGCCGTCTCACCTCATGGTGGCTGGTCTTTTGCTCTCTCAGCGCCTGCCTCAGCGCTGCTGCCATCAGTGCTACGACTTCGTTTCTCCTCACACAAAGAGGCGGTGGTCCGTGCGCACCACCCCCAAGCCAGTCAAGCTTCCAGGGACCAAGGTACCCTACGTCGGTGTGGGTGGCCGCCTGAGAGGTCAACAACAATTGCCTGCCAGCGCAAATCAGAGCCAGAAGCTCGCTTAATAACACGGGAGGGGGGGGGATGCAGCACCTCTCTATGTGCAGAACAACAACAGGAAACATCATCAGCGGCCTTCTGAATTTTCGACTTGTCAACACCGCACCCAAGAAAAGCAATCCATTACCGACCCGCCTCGCCACAAATCGCTTTCGTCGCGTTGCCTAGCTCGAACCACCCCATCGCCTACCTTCTACCTTTTTTCGCCGGATTTTTTTTTCATCAACGAAACCACCCCGCGCGTCCTATCGCATCACCCCCCAGCATCCCAACAATGGCTGGCGGAAAGGGCAAGTCGTCGGGAGGCAAGAGCTCGGGAGGCAAGACCTCGGGCAATGATGGCCCCAAGAAGCAGCAAAGCCACTCTGCTCGCGCTGGTCTTCAGGTATGTCTCGTCATCAAATGAAGATGCACCTTCTTTCGACTTTTTTCTCCCCTCTCCTGTCCAGCATGGATCCCGCTTTGCTTCGTCGCCGCATCGCGTATCTTGAAGCTCGTCGCCAAACCAAAACCTGTGCCACGCGTCTGGCCCTACATTCCCAGCCTTCCCACCCGACTTCCCACCTCCGAGTCGACTACCTCGTCCCACTCGTCCCACCGTCTTCGATTCCCTCCCGCCCCGGTTACCGTGCCTTCATCTCCGAGACGTGCGCGCCCAATCTGCAGATTCTCGAGTAGACATGGACCTGAAAGAAGAGATTGGCGCGTGTTGATTTATTTCTCTTAACATTGCGCGCGATACTTGATATTCCTCGCGACCAAGCACGCCCTTTTGCGACGCGATTCCTTTGTCTCTAGCCTTTTGCCACCCAGGAACCCCCTCCCTGCTTGCGGCATACTGACTGACCCGCTCTTCTCCAGTTTCCCTGCGGTCGTGTCAAGCGCTTCCTGAAGCAAAACACGCAGAACAAGATGCGCGTCGGCGCCAAGGCAGCTGTCTATGTCACCGCTGTGCTGGAATATCTCACCGCTGAGGTGCTCGAGCTCGCAGGCGTAAGTCGTTCCTCCCAGGCAGCATTGGCAGCCTCTCTTTTTTTTTTGTTGCCTGGCCAATCCCCCGCCACCAAAGCCGCTTTTCCTAACCCCATATGCTTTCACAACAGAATGCGGCAAAGGATCTCAAGGTGAAGCGTATTACGCCCCGTCATCTGCAACTTGCCATCCGTGGTGACGAAGAGCTCGACACCCTGATCCGCGCCACCATCGCCTTTGGTGGTGTCCTCCCACACATCAACCGCGCCCTCCTCCTCAAGGTCGAGCAAAAGAAGAAGGCCAAGGCCGCCGAGGCATAAAGAGGTGGCTCACATGACGGACCAACAATGGTGTGTGCGTTTGGAGTCACCACAACGCTCACACACTGACCAGGAAACTCTTTTGCACGCGATATATTTATTGGGATTATGATGAGGTCCGGAATTTTATTTGAAACGCGACGCTGCTGTCTCATGGACTTTTTTTTTTTCCTTCGTGTCGGAGCCTGTGGGCGAATTTGGGCTACCGCGGCCTGGTTGCAAAACGCACGCCCGCGACGCGCGACCACCAAGCCCAGGACGGCGGTGAGGCAACTTGGAAGCAGGCACAGGAGGGGTCAGAGCCTGAAGATGGGAATACAGCGAGAGAGAGGGGGGGAGAGAGGGCGGCGGCGGTCCTTGCACTGACGAGGGTAATGCATCGTTGTCGGCTCCGACATCTGTACAACACTATTCTTTGTTTCAGGGTGCCTCGGTGAGCAAAGGGCCATCGGATGGTACGTTAGATAGCAGCAATACAAGCTGATAAAGTTCGGCCCGAATGTCCTTTTCTGCTCTTCTACATGCGCTCCCTGGATGCTGGTGGTGTGATTCGCGACCAAGACTGGTTCAACGTCGAGCTTAGTATACCCTCCAACACCGACGATTAATTATTAAAGATAGATAATAAATCCCCCTCCAACGGTAAATAAGAAGTCGGTCATGAGTACCTTGTGTCTTTCAATCAAAGGCCTTGCATTTCATCCTAGTCCTCCCTATTAAGACGACCTCGACATGGTTTCCCGTTCTGGCAAGGTTTATAACAGACATGGTTACGCCGATCTCTCCGAGCCCTCTCCTTCCATGGCTATGCTTCAATGAACTTTGCCAATCTCTAGAGTTGTGTTTTTCATAAATTTCTTTCCACATCCTGCCAGTACCTGTCGGGTACTAAGTAAGTACAAGGTCAAGCTGCTCCAAAGTCATACTTATAGTCGTCCAGTAGTAGTCACCTCCACAGCGTGCAGACCAGCGAGGGCGAGGTGGTCGAAGGCTCTAGACCTGCCACCAGCGGCAATAATGCTTCGAGGGAGTCTGGGTTGGCTTTGTATTTGGGAATTAGCGACCGCGGATGGGCCTCAATGTCGGTGCCCTTCCTTCTACTCCTCCGCTGAGATCAGCATGCTTGCCGCCGGTTAGAGATCAAATGCCGGTGATGATGATGATGTTTTCATCTTATGCACACTGCTAAATGCAAAAGGAAGTGGCTAATAGTGAACTGCTAATAAAGGTTCCGCTCACTACTGACGTCGGTCATATCCTCGTCAGGCTGTCATCGTCATCCTCAAACCACGATGACGAAACAAACCACGATGACGAAACTGGGTGGTGGCTGTTGTTTTTGCTGATATATGAGGGCTCGAGGCCACCTCGGTGATCACCATGTCTGTTCTGAACTTTGATTTATGAGTACCGGCGAGGTTCGGGGCAATTCCAGCGTCCAGATGATGACCTGACTCGGCGGATGCGGCCTCGAAATCAAAGATGTCGCGGAAAGATAAATCTAGATTGTCGCCCTTGCCGTCGCCCATCGTCGCGGCGGCGGCGGCGGATAGATCGTATATCGACTGCTTCAGGTCCTCTTCTGGCATATCCTTTTGGCCTCCTCCGTTGTTGGTGATTGCGCAGGTATTCTTGATCAAGCCCATGGTGAGGCCGGGCTCATAATCATCGTCATCGCTGTAGAAGCTGTCACTGCTGTCGTCGCTCTTGTCTTGCTCAACAATAGACTGAAGTTCTTCTATCCGAGAAGAAGTAGAGACCGTATTCTTCTGCTTACTGTTTCCTAGGCTGGATGCGGTCGGCGGCGGTGCTACCACTGCTGCTGCAACTGCCCGGTGCCTGTTATTGCCTACGGCGCGCCCTCGGCCCTCGACGCAGGCGGTATAAATGGCGTGGCGGCACTCGGAGGGAAAGTCGCAGTGCAACCAGCAGTCGTGCTGGCCCTGGATATACAAGTTCTCCTTCCGACGCAAGACGCGGTCCCGCTCATGGTTAGAGACAGGATCCCAGAATATTATGCTACCAGGGCTGACTTGCTCCTGCGAAGTAGTGGTGGTGGCTTCCCAAGTTGCCAGAGGGTCTGGCAGTGACCTTGGCCCTGGCGGCGTGGTTCCTCGTAGTCTCTTTTTTCGATGGAGGCTCAACTGCTCGTCTTCTTCGTCCTCCTCGTCTCCTTCGTCTCCTTCGTCTTCGTCTTGTTCATCTCCGACATGATCAAGAGCGGCGGCAGTTGCTGCCATGCGGCGAAAGGATCCAATTGCCTCCCAGCCCATGTAGTCAAACTCGGCTTTGCATGGACCGCCCCGTCGCCGTTTTATGTCCTTATTTGGGTCGGCGGACGATGGCGAGTCGGAGCAAAACACATGGCTGCAGTCTAAACAGCGCCGCGTGCACGATAATCGATATACCGAATAGCAGGAGTGGCAGCGCCAGAGCCACGGGTAGGGAGATGGCGGCACAGGCGGCAGCGGGGCTCGCACTATCGCTTTCAACTCGGGCTGTGTTGGTTGCGGCAGGACGAGGGATGGTGAAACTATGGGCTGAACCACCGTCTGCGTTCCGGTCAGCGGGCTAGCGGTGCATGATAGGGGAGATGTGATCTTTGGCTTGGTCGGATTAGCTGTGGTTGCAGTCGTGTTGAGCGGTGTTGGAGCGCGCATGTCAGATTAGAAGACGGTTTCGTCGACGAGGATGAGCTGGGGCAGGAGCTGTGAGCCCTTCGACAAGCGTATAGGCATCACAGTACCAGTCGATGACAGTCTAAAGAAAACTCTTATACGGGATCTGATATCATTTGTGCAGGGAGCACAATAAGAAAACGGCTTTGGGGGGTGTCAAAATAGGTACTGGTAACAATAGGACGAGATGAATGTGAAGAAAAGATCGAGCGAGCAATGCTCGTGAGAAAAGCAAAAATTCGACAACACAGGGAAATAACAAACCGAGAACAAGAGCAGAAGGTAGTTTGGAAACGGAAGCAAGCTCGGTACTGATCTGGGGAGCACAGGAAATATGTATCATAATGGCGGCCCTGAGCTGCCCCGGTTCGGACGATGAATGATACAAAGCGTGGCACCCCGCCAGAGATGAAGTAAGCCCCAAAATTAGAAACCACTGTTAATATCTTGATCTTGCGTCTTTGTTCCTGATCATTTCTTTTAGGACCGGTGCTGTTCTAGCACGAAGACTGCTCGTAGAAGAGAGACAAGTCGTAGACAAAGACTTGAGGGGGTTTGCTAGTTTCTGTAATAAACCGGCTCACACACACTCCACCAGGTAGCAGCTCGAATGAGATGGAATAAAGAAAACAAAAACCCCACAGACGTGGCGGCTGGGTAGCTTGACCGTCAAATTTGATCGGACCCATGACTCACTCGAGCTGGGCACAAAGAAACCCAGAAAGCCATTGTATCCTGAACAGGGCGACTTGTCTCAAATTAGCACCGTGGAATAAATAAATTTAGTAAGACTTTTGGGTCTGTAGAATAGAGCTCGGAAAGGTGGCGAGCCAATGGCTCCATATGTGCACACACTACCGCAGAGGGAACAAGCTCGACTCTTGCAACTAAGTGTAATAATTATCGATTGTCATGCCCACTCAGTCATTGAGAAAAGGGAGTACAGTTTTCAGCCAGTCCTCTTTGCCGTCGATGAAGCAGACATGACCAGTATTCGGAATGACATGCAACATTACTTTCTGCTGCCGATCTTGCATACCCTTTTCGATCTCGCGACGCATCTCGTCCATCCTTTGCGGCAAGTCGGCATCTCTCTCGCCTACCACGAGCATTGCATGCTCGACACAGGCGCCCAGGCCAGCATAGAGCGGACGAAGGTTAAAGGTTTGTGAACGGAGTGCTGCCACGCACGTCTCGAAGCCGTCGACAGTGGTCTGGTGCATCAGGCGGCGCACACGGGCAGCCTCGTTGGAATTAGTAGCAATCCAGTTTGGCCCAAACCAGCGGTCCATAGTCTCGACGATGTTCTTGTCCATGGACCCGTGCTCGCGGGCGGCGGCGACACGCGGGCCAAACAAGTCGGGGACGCCGGCATTGACTGGTGAGGAGGCTATGGTGTCGCAGATAACTAGACGGCGCACAACAGCCGGGTATTTGGAAGCAAAGACGATACCCAGGGCAGCGCCCATTGACACTCCGATCCAAGCGTGCAAGTTGGGAGCGTGGGGGGACGCAAAGGCAGCGGAAACGTCGGCACTAGTCAAGAGAGCATACACGTCGTCGGCGAGCGAGGAGAAGGTGGTGGATGTGATGTCTTGGGGCACGCCAGATGCGCCATGGCCAGGGTGGTCGTAACGCAGGACACGGAAGCCAGCAGAGTGCAGACGGGCCACGACGGGGTCCCAGAAGCCGTACTGCGAGCCCAGCGAATTGGAAAGCAGGATGGTTGGCCGTTGAGGCTCGCCTCGGTAGCTGAGTTCATACGAGATGGCACGGCCTGAAGGGAGGCACCACGTCGCCGAGTCGGATGCTGATGGCGATTGTGATGGCGAGGTCATGATGGGGCCGGTTTGGTGGGTGATGTGTGTGGATGTGTAAAGATGGAAATGGAATCAACGGGAAGGAAAATGCCACGCACTCTTTGCACTTGCCCTACTGAGTAGACTGACTACGTGCCTTTAAGTAGTAGCTGTCTGCCTCCACCGAAAGTTGAGAAGTCAAATAAGGTGGGGCCGGAAGCGGTTGCGGAAGGAGCAAACAAGTTGCAACGGCGTCAACCCCGTCACTCACTACATAATTACAGCGGTACCTTCTTTGTAATTATACATTCCAATTTGTGCGGCATGAGGTTTCTGGAGCCCAGTGCTCTGGAAGCTACCCACTTTTGGAGAGGCACGTGGGTCAATGCTCACCTCTCGCTGTTTTTTTTTTTTTTACCTCATTACCTAGGTTATTGGATGTGTCGCGCGTTCTTTTGTCCAGGTCTTTTGTCCGGGCTTGGCTGGCTGGGCTTGTGCCGTTCAATGTTTCATAGAATCTTCATAACCTCGAATCGAAATCGATCTCGGCCGATGGCGCGGGCTTCAGATACACAGGGCGTTTCGTCGTCTGGGGGAAAATGGACATCTTTTTCGCACAGAGTCTAGTGGGGGCTGATAGGTATTGCGATATGGGCACACCTCCCAGAGTCCCAGCCCACATGAGTTGAGGAGACGAGTCAATCAACGACAATGACAGCAAGCCAACTGCCTGTGTACAGGCTGCGCCATACCAAAAGATGCTGTAAGAAAACACAAGCCATGTCATGTCAGCCAGTCAAGTTGTGCGACGCTAGCCTGCCCCGCGTTCTGCATGAGAGGGGGTTCTCCTCAACCTGGGCATCCATCCAGTCCAGTCCACCAGTGGGCGGCTCAAGTCGTTGTGGCCCCCTTTTTTTGTTTTCTCGTACAAGGTTTGTTTAATGAGCAAGCTGGGGGACTGTATGAGATCTGTTTTGTCAAAAAGCAAGGCAGGCCCTCGTTTCACGGCCTCGCAAGAACTGCGCTCAAACAAAAGAAAAATATTGGGGAATGATGCCGAGGCCAAGGTTGAGTCTTGGGCCCGCGCAGGTCTCGCCCCCTCTCCGGGACCAAAACTTGACTTCTTTCAACTCTCCCTGGGTGCCAGAAAACCACCCACAGAGGTGTGGATGGTTGCGTGGGGAAATTCTCCGTCCAACAATTCCATTTGCAGCTCCCAGCAAATATTAATAAGGAAGCTTCAGGGGACCTCTGGCTGTCATCTGAGGCCGCAGTCTTGGGCTATACTATACCAGGTAGCCCCACCACTGGTGCCCCTGCCCTAAAGCAAGCAACCTGGAACCAAGGAATCTCGATATGGAACCCGACCACCTTTCGCCTGTTGCCTTTGCCTTGGTATTATTGTACATACCTCGAGGCTTGGATATCTTACCCGACTGCGCGCCTCGGACCGATGGTGACAGTCCAGCGCCAGCACGCTGGGTCGGAAGAGAGACAGATCTCTGGCAGCGTCGCAGCGGACGACGGGATTTTGATTGCCACAGGCAGAAGACCCGCGGGGTTATAGGGGCTGCATGGGGTCAGCCGCAGCTTTGGTGGATGGAGGTGGTGTGCCCCACCTTTGTCGAATCGCAGCTCGCAGCCCCAGAATTAATTGTACCACACACTCACACACACACACACTGACAGCAGCTCCCGTCGTTACCAGCCTCGAGGAATTTATGCCCAACCAATCCAAATGATGATGTGTTCCCTCGCCCGCCTCGTCGCTGCTCTTTAATCCGACCCGCAACGAATGGAAACTTGGACTCGTTGCCACTCAGGATTCGGATCCCAATTGGTTTTCGTTGGTGATGGTCCATCGTGTCTGCGAGCCAATTCTGGTTCCCAGTTGGCTGGCATTGTGCTGGCGTTGTGCTTCCAAGACCTCAGCCATTCAAACAGCATACCTACCACCTCCCCCCCCCAGCTCCAGCTTCCCAGCTCTCGCGCGCGCGCCCCGGGACTGGTCCCTGTTTTGTGTCCCTGTTCCAGTCCCAGCAAGTCGGACGCTGGCACTGGATTTGCAGCCAGTGGCACCGTGTTGGGACGGTCCTGAGTCACGACTTGCGAGTCGCGAAACGGGGGACGGTGGACGGTCGGTGGACGGTCGGTGGCACACCTTGGTGGTCAGCGAGCCACCGTGAGCCATCAGATTGCTATCTCTTGAGCTGTGGCTCCTGCGTAGACCCTAGGCGGTCCTGGCTGTCGGCTGGGCACGGGTAGCGTTGGTGGGGACGCGCTCGGAATGCGGGCTGCTCCTTTGGTCTGATCGCTACTCTAGAATCCCGCTCCCTCCCGCTCCCCTTTTAGCCTCTTGTTGTATGGATGTAATCTGTACTTGTTTTCTTGGGCCATGGGACACGAGGAAACAATTACGGCCCAAATAGTCCAATTCTAAACAATAATAAGCGTGAGCAACAGGGTAAGGTACCTCGCTTGCTTGCTCTCTATAGAGTACGTATCAAATTCACCCTGCTTGCTGGGACAGGAGGGTTGCGTCGATCGCCAGGGCAATAGCCGTCCGTCTCGACAAAGGCTTGCTTTGTGTTTTGTTTTGTTCACATTATATCCTGAGCACCCTTTTGTTTGCTGTAAATACGGTAGGTACTTAGGTACCTAGGTAGAGAGCAACCTTGAAAGACCTTTCGGTCTCTTACCCGTACCTAGTTGCCTAGGTAGGTACTTTATTATTGAAGCTTGCAGCTCCAACCAACCTCCAGCTGGAAGGCAACCAGGCAAACCCTCGAAACGGGTGGCGGCCGCAGGGAAAGAGATGGCTGCGACGGGAGCTGCCAAGTGCTAATAAATATCTGTACGGTACGAAGTACATGTACTGGTTGCTGAAGTGCCCACTGGGCCACACTGCTGCCCACACAAAAAAAGAGGTTGCTAGGATCCAACCGTGCCCACAGGAGGAACCTACCTCTCGGTTTTCTGACAGGCGCACCTGCCACTTTTTCTCGGCTTGTTGCATCGCCTCTTTCCTCCAACCCAATCTCCAATCTCAGTGGCCTGCACCACCTCACGACATCGACGAAACAGCTGACGACGTGACGACTTGTCCCAGTGGAAAGACTCAGCCCAGCCTTTCACCATCATTTCCCCCGTCTCCGCCGCTACTGCGGAGACCTCCTATTGTCGGGTTGTGGGCCTTTGCTTCGTTTTTTTCCTTCGCTCGCGCACTCTTTTGTTCTCTGCTCGCCGAGACGAGGCCTGCACAGCACACAGCACACAGCGCACAGCACAGAGCGCACAGCACTGCTGCAGCCTTTTCCGCGTCATTGAAAAATCACGCCCCTCTCCACTCGGAAGAATCTGCATTCCAAACCCAAAAAAACCCAAACTCCATTCAACCCCCGTTTGTGAGCGGCCGCCGGCAGTTCGACCTCGACTCGCACGCACACTTCGTCCGACCTCCATCCTGCCGGGCCCCGAAGCCGCCTCTTTTTTTTTTTTAACCCCGTTTCCTTCCATCCCAAGCCAGGCAGATACCAGACTACTTCGGTCGCCCCCATTTCGAAAGCCGCCGTCGAAGCTCTTGTCGGTCTGCTGGTCGTTCTTTAGCGCCAGCCGCCTCGACACCACCCTCTGCCCACACTGGCAACCCAGCGGGAGCAAAAATGAACCATCAACCAGAGCTCTTCTTCCCTGGCTATCCGATGAACAATTCGAACCGGTCTCCTAACAATGTGAGGCCCGGCTACAACACCACTGCCGGCCCCCCCGGTGTCAATCGCATGAACCAGCGCCAGATGGAGGCGGTGGGCCAAGCTCCCACCGCCCTCTTTGCCGACGACCGCTTTGGTACCTACGACAGCAACGCCTTCAGGCACAATAGGATACAACCCAACCCCAGTTTCGCCGCGGATAACAACTTCATCGGGAACACTCAGGCCTGGGCCTACAACTCGGGCGCGAACACGGTGAACGGCGCCATGGGCGGCGACAACAGGCTCCGCCCAGGAGCTCGCAGGGCCCTCCCTTCAGTCCGTTCCCTCCCCGTCCTTGTGTCCCCCAGCTCCCGACGAGGGGGTTTGCTGATGCCTTCGTTGCAGGATTGGACAATGCCCGAGCAGCCTGGGCTGGGGAGCCAGGCCCTCAACACACCCTCGACCCAGTACTCGGCCATCGCCAACTTCAACCAGTCCTTGAACCTCATCAACGGCGACAACGCCTTCCCCAACGACCGCCATGCCTACCCGAGCAGCATCTACGACCCGCGCCACGATCCCAAGGCACTCGGCAGCGATCTCATCCCCACCGCCATCGTCATCAAGAACATTCCGTTCAACGTCAGGAAGGAGATGCTCACCGGCATCATGTCAGACCTGGGGCTGCCGCAACCCTACGCCTTTAACTACCACTTCGACAATGGAATATTCCGGGGCCTCGCCTTTGCCAACTTCCAGAGCCCCCTCGACACCCAGACCGTCATAGAGCAGCTCAATGGGTATGAGGTTCAGGGCAGGAAGCTCAGGGTCGAGTACAAAAAGATGCTGCCAGAGCACGAAAGAGAGCGGATCGAGCGGGAGAAGAGGGAGAAGCGTGGCCAGCTGGAGGAGCAACATCAGCCCATCAGCACTCTGCACACGCAGACGTCGATGCACTCGCTGAATGCTGCCGCCCACCAGACCAGGTCGCGTAATTCTCCATTGCGTAAGTCAACAGAGCCTCCGATACCAAGTGCAATCATGGGCTGACCAACAGCCATCAACTCAGGGGACGTGGACCTCAACAACCCAGATACGCTAAGCTTCTACACCGAGTTGACGCTCTTCCGCAGCGACCCGAACCGCGAGATCATCGTGTTCCCCAACACCATCACGCCCCAACAGCGACGCACTGTGCACATACTGGCACATAACATGGGTCTCGAGCACCGTTCGGTGGGTGAGGGAACGCATAGGCAGTTGCATGTCGTCAAGGAATCCGGGACAGCGCCGTCTATGCACATGGCGCCAGGCGTGTCAGCTGATGCCCATCGACGAGGCTTGAGCCGTGCCGCCACCATCGACTTTGCCGAGACGCGAAATGCGCCGGGCCAGTACGGCACACTTGGCAGACAAGGTCGACACGGACCGACCCTGGAGCTTCCCGACAGCCCCGATGGCGGGCTGAACGCCCTACGCGGGGTCAAGTCCTTTGCTGACTTGCGTTCGTACACGCCAAGCCCGTCTCTGTCGACGTCTGGCTACCCCCAGGGGAACAACGTGCACGCTGCCAATGTGGCCCAATACGGCGAGTACAGCGCCAGTCTTGGTGGCCAAAACAGCTCGTTGACCACCCCGACAACGCCCGGCACCACATCGAACACCGATGCGTCCCTGTTGATATCCAACCTGGGCGGCTTGTCGTTGGACGAACCCTTCAACGCCAGCAGTCGACTGAGGCCGCGCGAGAATCCCGGTGCGATTGGTAGCCAACGGCCAGGCATGAATGGGTCCAGCACTCGCAACATCCCCGAGCGTCAACCTCACGGGCCCAGCGGTGGTGACTGGGGTGAGGGCATTGGCTTCGCCGGACGTGGTCGCGCCAATGGCCACATGCAGCGGGGAAGTGGTGCGTAATCTTTTTCTCACTCTCCCCCTCTGTCTCTACCTCTTTATTGTATATATACAGAACGGCCGCTAACGAGACTTTTTAGACTCTTCCGATACGGCTACGCGCGGGGCAACAGCGTCTGCCGCGTCCAGGTTCCAATAGGAGCGGAACCTGGAATTCAGCAGTCAAGGTATGACACGGTCCCCGGATACCTAGCAAACGTCCATGGTGCCGGGAATGGATTGTACCGAGGCTCGGCGTGCCCACCGAACAACACGGAAGTCTCGTCATCCGTATTGCACTTCTCATTGCGAACCACCAACATCATGTGCTGGGCTTCCACAAGCTGGTTCCGGCCCAACCATGTTTGCTACAGCACTAGCTCATGCTTCCAGGTGTTGACGAGATTTTGGATTTATTCGAAGCCGCGCCACCAAAACTCACCGTTGCTCTCCACCAACCCCCCCTCCCCAAGAATTTCGATCTCAGCATGGCTGACGGGAAGTGTCTCCTCGAACAACTGGTATACTCCCTGGACAAGTACCGCCACCCCAACTGTTCCAAAGCCCCCGGCTATTTTGGGTTATTCCTCCAGTATCTCATTGTATCCTTTAGCGCCATGCGCATGAACTTGGTGGGACTTCAACCTCGCAGTCCAACCAGAGTTTAACGGTGGCGCGGCCATCTTGAATGTGGCCCAGGCCGTTGCTGTTCGCGTTTCGTACATCGACACCAGCACCGCCAGCCACCTTGACGTTGTGGTGGCCCAATACGCTAACTCTACCAACCTATGGAGACGACAACCTTGAGGACGGCTTCATCCGATTGCATTTTTTTATTTTACACTCTCCGACATGATTTACCGTTGTAATATTTTGTTTTCTGATGCGCTCTGTTGTTTTGGTTGGCTCGAACCTTGCGGCATGTTCAGCTTGGCCTTTTTCTGTCTCGGTCTCTGTAACAGGCAGCCGAGTGTCTGCTTTTCGCACACGCTGTGTTGGCGACACTCTGTCAGTCAACTCCCTCTGAGCAATTGCACTTTCCCGAGATGATGACGACGAATCGATGCCGCCAAAGGAATCTGAAAGAAACGAAGAATTTGGGATACAAGACTTTTTACAGCTATATGGGCAACCATTTACGCCAACGGCCTGGCAGCACCTCAGCAAGCTTCTCTCGCACTGCAGCGCGGACACGATAACAAACAGACAGATGCCTGGAATGTTCGCAACGCTTTGACATGCCGTCTCGCATCAGCCTTCCCGTCTCCCTCGTAGAGACTGCTGGACAGAGTGGCAGAGATTTGTCAGCTACCATGCCTTTACGACTGTTATGGTTTTACGACGTCACGTCCTAGATGGCTATGACAACGTCCGTTGCTTGGCGGGATGCATTCATGTTTTCCGTCTTGCCCAGCAAGGACAAGCACCTACGGCAATCCCCTCTCCCTAATATAAATGGCACTTTGTAACGCCCGCTTTCGCCCCTGACGAGAATGTTGGCGGCTTTATTTGGTCGTGTCGCATACACACTCGGGGGCAACGCACTTTTTTCTTGCTCTGGAATTTTAAAAAGTATGGGTTGTTTAGTTTGCGCATTTCGTTTTTTATTTTTAGCATTTTTCCTCTGCTCATTTTTTCCTGTCCCTTTTAACAAAAACAAACCATTCTCTCTGCCTAACAGCCTTCCTAAGCCACAATGTCCTCTTTAATCTCTCTCAAGCTCGTCCTCTCTACGGATGGATCATCTCCTACACCGATCTTGTGGAGTCTCAGCAGCTTTTAGTGGGCTTTGGGGATTCATCGTGGCTTGAATTATATGTTTTTGTTTTTACAGTCTCGTTGTGATTTGTAGTTTTGACGGAGTGTGCGACCGGTATGGCCAGGGCTCACGGACTGCTGACTGCAGAGTTTTGTCTACGACCAGGTCTCAGGACAAGAGTGCGTTTCCAATGTCTGGTAATAGGATCTGAAGCGGACATCCAGCGCCTTGTGAAGGAGCGGTAAGAGGAGGCCACAGCCAGGTCTGGTGGACGGGTTGAGAAAACTGGCATCTCGCTCATGTTGAGCTTTAGGAGTTGGCACATACATTGTGAGCTTGGACACGGGCCGGAGTGAACAGGGTCATGGATGAAATGGCAACGTGGACAAGACTAGCTATAGAATGGCCGCGAGTCAACACCCGGGACGTTTATGATCATGTACATGGAGCGGCGGCTTTTTGGGAGGAGCCCAGAGTGAGTGGGTGCTACGATGGCAGGATGCAAGAACAAGAGTCGATGATGGAAAAGCGAACACGGACTTTGGACGACGTTAGCGGTTCATTGAAACGAAATGGTTGATTTTACAGCAGCAGCATTGCATATATCGGTAGTTTGGATGCGCTCTCGAGGCGACTTTAAATTGAGTTTTGGCTGTGCGGCAAAGATTTCATTATGACGATGGGACATGATTATCGTAAGAGCTCGTGCTTGCCTTGGGCTCTCAACGTGTCCCGTACGACCTTGAGCACGACGTGATGAACGCTCTTGGGGGCGGCTACAAAGCCAAAGTTTCCGTTGAGCTTCCTGCCACGAGTGAGATCGATCTCGTTGCCGTCAATATCAGTGACGAAGCCCCCAACCTCTTCGAATAGGAGCATGGCACCGGCGTGGTCCCAGATCTTGGCATGGCGGTTCCTTGTTTTGTATATCCAGACGGTCATGTTGGCAAGCCCGAGGGCCAGCACAGCCCATCGTGGGACCCAGCCGAGCAGGTCGCAGCCGGGGAAGGGCACGCCGAGTCTGTCAGCTACGGCCTCGTGGGCTTTGTCGACGCCTGAGTCGAGATGGTTCCAGCACGTCACGGACCGCAGCTGGTCCACAGAGACAGCATCGGCGTGACGGCCAAGTCTTCGCGGCTGGGCCTGTCCACGAAGCGGCCGAGCATAGGTGCCGTAGCCACGCACGGCAAACAGAAGGCACCCCTGGCCCTCTGGGTCAATCAACGTGTCGGTCACGGGGCCGGCTGCGTCGAGGGAAAGTAGCGGGCAGGCCACGACGCTGAGCATCTGCCTCCCGCCCTCGAGCAGGGCTACGTTGACGGCGTATTGTTCGCCGCGCAGATAGGCCTTGGTGCCGTCGATGGGATCAAACACCCACACCCGACCCGAGTCGACGTCGCCAGGACTGCCTGTGCCACACAGGTCGATGAGCTCGCACACGGCATCCGGGGTCAACTTCAGGTCGTCGTCGATGACGCCATGGACGCAATCGAGAAGCTTCTGGTCGCGCCGCAGCTCGTCGGCCGACTCCTCGCCGACGAAGCCGTCGAGGGGGAACGAGGCCGCCATCGTCTGGGTCAACACGGCCTGGATAGCAAAATCAGCTATAGTGACAGGGCTGAGGTCGTCCTTGATGATTTTCTCATAGTCGCCGCCGTCACCCCCTTTCTTCTTTTTCAAGTTGGCCGCCTGCACCATGTGCGCGATCGAGGCGGCCATCTGCACGGCGCCAATTGCCACCTCGAGGTCGTTGCGGTAGGGACTGTCCATGACGTGACGTGTTGCGATGTTTTCTATATCCCAAGTACTATAATTACATTGACCTAGGTAGCTTATGGGATGAAAATGATGGAAATTCCAATGTACCTACATTGGATTTTTGATTTTTTTGGTTTGGCCGCATGGACCCCACCTTGGCTACACACCATCACATCACTCGCTCTCCTCTAGAACTAGTCTAGCCATATACGTCAGTGTTGTGTTAATGAACTCTCTAGGGTCGGCGCATTACCCAAGTGTTTTATGGGAAGAACCCAGAACGGGGAGGAATACGACTCATGTTTTCTGCATGCTATGTGCCATTCTGGTTATCTACGGAGTACTACCAGCATAATTAAAGGCTCGAGATGCTGTGACAGGCCCATTGCATGTCTTTCCCCAACCCCGATACTCGGCCAACCACAGGTTCATCGTGACCACCCAACATGAGCCACCACCACCTCCACCACGACCAGCGCCACCACAACAAACAACAAGCAGGTCCCTCAATGATACTTTCAAATGGCTTACCCCCTCGCCCCAAGAATCAAGTCCCATTGCCAGCTAGTGTATTAATAATCAGTCACTGCCCCGGTGTTCCATGTACCCAGATAAGTAAGGCGTTCTGTTTGTCCATGTGCCGATGGCGATACAAAAGTAAAACACATCTTGGGTCTCTCTTCTTCTCAGCCAGAAGCTCTTCCTGAGTCGGAGCCCACCTGGACGCAGACAGTCCCTTGGAGCCCGGGGGAAGAGTCTTTAACGGAAGGGTGTTCTTGGAGGCTGTCCCAGTAGTTTTGGACGAGGTGATGATCTTCTTGCTGGCTTCAATGTTGATTCTAGTGCTTTCTCCGGCCTGCCTGGCGGACTGCTTCTGTTCTCGGAGAAGACCGATCAACGGGGTGTATTTCGTGAGCTGTTCTAGCTGGTCGTTGTCAACTTGCATCATGACGTCGTCAATATCGGGTGTAGCCGCTTTCTCTTCCATTTTGGAGGACATGATTATCCTGGACTATCAAGATGTGGTTTATTGGCGTTCAGCTTAAAACTTACGATAACAGGACGACTGACTAGCTTTGCGCGGAGTCGCGCCCTACAAGTTTTCACGTTGCGGTGCTGTCAGTTTTCTCGATCTGAGGAAGGATTTCCGGAGGACATTGTGCCAGCATGTTTCTTGATTCCCTTCTATTTCAACTGAAAAGGCTGCAGAGAAACGAAGAGGAGATAAAGAAGTTGAGACCTGAAGCGTAGATTTTGAGCAAACACTGTAGCAAAATCAAGTTCCTGGCCGGCTAGGCGCCTAATCAAGCAATGAAAAATTGACAGCAAACAGATTGTCCTGCGCACTCTGCCGTCACTGAAGCTTCTGCAAGCCAGTAGCTGGACCAGTGGTCTTCGGTGTTTCTACTCATTGGACATATTCAAACACGACAAAGTGTGTTTGCTGCCAGGTGAGCAATCTCCCACTGATACTTGGGTAGTAGGCAGTATCTGCATAGTTATGGCATCGTCAACCGACACCACCACGAAAACAAAGAAACTTATGTCAAGACCCTTAAATGAACGAGTAAGGTTTTGCATTGATAAAACTCACTATGATTATAACTGCAGTTCGACATTTGGACGCTTTATTGGACAACTAAAGTCTCGGACCTAATTTCAGGTCGGCTGCAAACCTTCATGCTGGGTCGAGGTCCATCAACGGCCTATACGGCCAGCGAAGCAATCATTGTGAAGCAAGCCGTGGTAGATACCGACCTATAGGACCGGTTTGCAGAGGGAGACGACCGGAGAAGCTGTCGCCACTGTATTTGCAATGCGGTGGATGCATGGGTCATCGAAACCTCAAAACGTCAGTAGCGGATTCAATCCACGTCATCCTCGAAACCTTTTCTAAGAAGCGAGTGTCGGGCGAGTGGCGCGCAAGGCCATGCAGCCCAATACATAGAGCTGTCTTTTCGATACCCAAGCAGGAGCTACAGGATGTCAAGTTTCTCGGCCGGCTGAGAAGATGTGAACTGGGAACAGGTTCAACCGAAAAGGCCAACTCAAGTCGAAAATGAATATGTGGAGGCGAAGTCGTTGCAAGATTTGGCGGTCAACTTGCAGGGGAAACAAGGTAAATAGTCTTATTGAAGGAGTCATAACAAGTAGTGGAGAGTAGGAGACATTTCAAAGATGGGAAAAAGAAGGAGTCATTTTTTCCCTGTCGCTGTCAGTCTTGTTGGAGGGTTGCCTTGGATTCTTTCGCTTCGCCTTAGAGCTGGTTGGTATTGGAGAAGCAAACGCCAGGTGGTGCTAACCTACCTACCAACCTATTGAAATGCCACGTACAAATTACGGGGGTCGGGGCGCCTGGTTGAATTTGTCATGCCGTCCAATGTCATTTTCATTGATCGGCAGTCTCTAAAGGTGTGCAAGAGGATGGGAGGGTGCAGCCGAAGGCGGAGGAGCGGATACATACTGACTGGTACAGCGCGAAGGGGGATCAGAACCTGGACGAGGCATATCTAGAATAGACCAGGTCAATATACGAACCCCTTTTTTTCACATGGGTGATGTCATGCGGCAGTCTCATAACTCGGCGTGTTGGAGAGGTACATCTTCAGAGAAATAGGTGGGGGGAGGGTGCCTAGGCGGCAAATAGAAGATGCCTCAGTCTCTTTTTGCTTTGCTGGTCTGCCGCTCTACAGATGTATCTCCCTTATTTCTTTTGTGGGGGAAGAGCGGTTACCGTGTGAGACAAGCATGACGGGAAAATTGTCTGGGAAGATACTGGCAAACTGGGCACCCGTCGCTCAGAGAGCCAAGATTGATGGCGTTCGCTACATGTCTTGGGAAAGTTCGTCTTGTCCCCGCGTGATAGCAGCCAGTCAGAATCATGTGAGCCTAGATGCTTGCATCTTCTAGAAACCGGGAGAAGTTCTTCTCTGCCGGTTCATTCGTTCCCATCATCCATGGACCGTGTCTGACGGGTGGTCTTGGCTCGATTGATTAAAAAACAGACTTGCGATCTGAAGGATGATGCAAGGGAGGTCGGAGAAGCGATGGGTATAAGGGGGGGGTCAAGGTCACGGCAGGGCAACGGCACTTCCTGGCCTGCAGGCGTCTCCCTCGTGTCAGCCATGGGAGACAACAGGCCAACTGCACACCCACCCTGTCTTGTCTTGCCTTAGTCTAGTGTTGAATCCCCGGATGAGTGAGGCTGCATGCCAGTGCCAGAACCACGAGTCTGTCTGACAGCTGGTGTTTGCCAGCGATGCAGAGCGCAGACGGGGTGCAGAGAGAATGGCATGCCAGCAATTAGCCTTTGTAGAATAGGCACAAAGACCCGAGCGCGGAAAGGGGCGGCGCCGGGTGTGACCTGACCATGGGTAGGGAGTGGGTGAGAGTTGGGGATGCCCTTTCGCCATCACGTTCGTACTAGTATTCAGTGGGGTGGGGGGACAAGGGGCTGCCGCGCGAAAACTGGAGGACAAATTAATGAATACAGAAACATGAGAAAAAAAAGAACACCAAAGAGGGAGAGAGAGAGAGAGGAGAGAGGAGAGAAAGACGACGTGGGTGGTGGAGATGGGTTGTCGTGTTGCCACTTGCCGCCCCGGCTCCGCCAGTGGTTTGATTGCACGGTTTGCACCGTGATATATATCATATGCTTCAAAGGCCCGAAGCGGCTGAGAAAAGTCAGCGAGCAGCCAATGGCCGTGATGGCTGTGCTACTCCACAGAAGCGATCCTCCACATTGAGTATCGACCCCAGACTGGGGGTGACTGGGCGGCGGCCCCAGACTCTCCCCCAGACAGGCCAGCTTCTCCACGCTCCCGAGCCCAAGAATAGCTGGTTCGGGCAGTTTCTGTGCGTCACTCACCCTTGGTTTGCCGCTGCAGATTTTCCATCGACCAGGGGGGGGGGAGGGGGGTGGTGTAATGTATTGTGTAGGCGAGGGCGGCGGCGAGCACCAAGGCAGGTCTGGAGCGTGATCACGGTACAAAATTTTAATATCACCAACATGAAGGGTGGATGGGTGTGGTGTGCTTTTACCCGGGAGGCTCAATACAACTAGGCCGCGTGCCTTTTGCGCGGGCGTCCAGGGCAGGGCAGGGGACAGACAGCAGCCTGAGAGAGAAAGACGCAACAGGGGCCAGGGGGGGGTGAGGTACCTAGAAACAAAACAAAGCACCACCGAAAAAAATAAAATCCAAATCTCATTCATTTACACGCCGAGCAGGCATTCCGGAGCTCCGGCAATTGTTGACGAATGCGGCAATGGCGCCAATAACTGCCCCAACGCGTCCAGCCCAATCACTTATATTATACCCAGATGAGAGAAGACGTTCGAACTTGTTCCGTAGCATCGGCAGTTAGCACTTGCCGCAAGCCTGAAGACGTTGACTCGTGGTTGACCGGGTCGTTGCGGCCCATGGAGTCGTCCAAGGGCCCAAAAGGGGGGAGCATGGGGTGAGGAAGCAGCGAGCAGACAGACATGTATAAGTGCCTGGTGCGACATCAGGAATTCCTGGTTTCTCTCTGCTCTTCCCCCTTTTTTCTAACCTGCATCCAGCCAGGCCTTTGTTGATCTCGTCCCTGCTTGTCGACATCAGAGAGAGACCGACGACAGTCCTTCGACAACAAGAAAAAGAGCAGCGAGAAAGAACTGAAAACAAAGACAAGATGCATTCGTGGGCTACCGTCGCCGCCGTTGGGCTTTTGGCCAGCGGTGTCGCCGCACAGAACATGCTGCGGTTTGCGTGCTCGCAGCTGGTCGTCGACCGTATCGACCCCCTCGTCAACCCTGGCCAGCGGTACACGCCCCATCTTCACCAGATTGTCGGTGGCAACTCGTTCAACCTGACCATGGACATCAACAACCACGATCTGGCGGCCGTGTCGACCTGCACCTCGTGCAGCTTCGTCCAGGATCTGTCCAACTACTGGACCGCAGTCATGTTCTTCAAGGCAAAGAACGGCACATACAAGCGCGTGCCCCAGGTCGGCAACGGAGGACCCCAGGGCCAGCTCGTCAACAATGGCGGTCTCGACATCTACTATATTCCCAGCGGCAAGGTCACGGCTTTCAAGCCCGTAAGCATAACCACTCCAACTCCTAACTAAATATCTTCCATCTCTTTTCTCAAGTTGTCTAACACGCGCCTCCAGGGCTTCCGCATGCTGGCTGGTAACGCGGCAAACACAGACCAGAGCAAGGTGACCAAGGGCAATATCTGCCATCGCTGCTGGACGTCGACCAACGACAACACCTTTGTTGGTGGTGCTCCCTGCACCGGCTCCGACACGGTCGACATTCCCCAAGACACCAAGTGCAAGATGATCCGTCAGACTATCATCTTCCCCACGTACGTTTTGCCACTATTCCTTCTTTCTGCTCGTTTAGACTCTCTCTCGGTGCTATAAATGCTTCTGGTGCTGACAATCCACTTTTCTTCATACAGCTGCTGGGATGGCAAGAACCTTGATTCGCCCGACCACAAGTCCCACGTTGCCTACAGCGGCACTGGCGCGAGCGGTGGCGGCACTTGCCCCTCGACTCACCCCGTCAAGCTCCCCCAGATCATGTACGAGCTCATGTGGAATGTGTCGAGCTTCATGGACAAGAGCATCTGGCCCGACTCGGGCAATGCTCTCATGTACAGCATGAACCTTGGGTATGTTTACATCCCCCCTTTTCTTTTCTCCAACCATGAGTGAAATTTGACTAATACTTTGATTGATAGTGGCGCTGCCGCTCACGGTGATTACGTCTTTGGCTGGAAGGGTGACTCGCTCCAGAAGGCTATGGACAAGAACTGCAACCTCAACAAGGACTGCCCGGCCGCTGGTCTCACATACCAGCCGCCTGAGAAGTACAATGCTTGCAACGTCAAGCAGCAAGCTCCTGAGGAGGTTAACGGCTGTAAGTTTTTGCATGTATCTTTTCCTTTTGCATTTAATGAGATAACATACTGATCATACACACAACAATAGGGCTCAAGGCTCTGCCTATGGGCGAGATGGCCATCAAGGCTTAGATCTCCTAGATCCGATCCCACATCAATCTGAGGGGGGGGGGGGCCTCCTAGTTTCGATCATCTGACCCGTGTGCTAGGTCGCAAGAGTTCTTCTTCGAGGCTGCTTTTCAGAAAGAAGGGGAGAGAAAGAGAGGGAAAGTTGCCTGCCTTTCTTGGATGACAAGCAACCTCTTGTCCTCTACCATTTCTTTTTCGTTGGCGCTTGCGAACCAATGTCTTGTTTGAGGATGATCTTTTCGTCCTTTGATAATGCAGGACAATACTACTACTACTATTATTCATTGGTCAACAACCCCAATTTCTTCTCCATACAATTGTATGATTCAAATCATCATCGTTGTTTCCCCGGGTCCCCCATAGCACTAACTAGTCATATATTTTATTGCATCTACCAGTCAGAGCTTTAGTAGCCTCGATTCTCTCTGCAATCGATGAGTACTTTTCTTTTTGTTCTCAAGCGTGATCATGTTTGTTGTTGTCTGTCATATGATTTCACTGCCGTAACATTGATAGTGGTGCGTTCAATGCAATCATTGCGCATGCACGTGCATTCCAATACGACGCTGAGGCAACCTCCGACCCCAGGCTGTGCCAAGCCACATGGTTAATCTACTCCCATTTGTTTTTATATTGCCAGGAGGGGGGGTTTTCTTGTTTTAATCGAAAGCCACTTTGTCCAACCTTTCTTTTTTCCATCGGGTCTCTGTTCTTCAATCCCTCTTTTTTCTTTACGCAACTTGAAGTAGCTGGCGAGCATAGTCACTCCCTACCAAAAACTGGTGACTTTTTGATGGGGCAACAGGTAGGCGTGTGATGGCAGTGCCTATATTAATATGGAGAGAGAGAGGGATGAAAGTGCAGAGTGGAACCTAAAAAGTACTATCTATTACTAATATACGGAAAACGGCACCATATACAGCGAGCAGTATGACCGCAAGCCAGGGGCATGGCTCTTTGCGGGGAGAGGTATACGTGTACTTGGTGAGAGAAATTCTGCATTCTGCCTAAAAGTCGGCGAGTCCCCTGGATATTGTCATCATGGCCATTGCTCAGGCGGGAGGGAGTCGGTCAAGCTTACTTCCTAGGTGGGCACATGAAACTTGTATAATAATTAATTATCCCCCAAAATTGAAGATTATCATGAGTATCTTGAACAGGAACGGCATTATGGCACAAAGCAGTGGCAAACAAAATGTGTGCGATAAAATC
Source organism: Lasiosphaeriaceae sp. G1095 (assembly GCA_027569635.1). NCBI lineage: Eukaryota > Fungi > Ascomycota > Sordariomycetes > Sordariales > Lasiosphaeriaceae > Lasiosphaeriaceae sp. G1095. The sequence goes on along the minus strand of JAPDFK010000212.1, from coordinate 19,099 downwards.
CCAGAAACAACATACCGCTGTATAATATAATCGCAGGACCTATGTTTCCAATGTTATTATGCACTGAATGAACCCTGGCGGCGAGTGATCATTAAACAACGGACGAAATTCAGAGCAAGAATCTCCCAGGTACCTAATAAGCCCGCCACTCGCTTTTTTGAACTTTCAATGGCTCCATCTTCACAGTTTGTTTTATTTTTTTTATAATACCACTCACTCCTCTCGCCGAGACTGCCAGCCCTAACATTGCCTCGCAAAATTATAGTTGATGGCCATACTCAGCGCGACAATATCACCGCTGCGAGGATAAGCGTCAACACTAATCACATTCGGATACGTATTCGGCGTCATGGCAGGCCATAGCTTCTCCTCGAGGGCACGGTTTGCCCCCTTTGCGTTGTCAATAATACTCAGCCCCGTCTGCGTGAGTGTCCAGGAGAGGAGGAACATGTCAGACGCTGTTGGGTTCGGGCGCTGGCGTGCCATCTTGCCCAGCTGGTCCGAGATCATGCCGTCTTGGTTGTTCGTATCAGCATACGAGTCGTACAGCGGTAGCTGGTCAGGTCTGAAGAAGCCCTCGTCTGCAAAGGCCGATACGTCGACGCGTGTGCCTCGGCTGTCCACCACATCATCGACGACAATGATTACGGCCGCCCGGTCCTCGGCAATGAAGTCTGACACGAGGAGGCTTGAGAGGTCAGTGGTGGAGCCGCGGCCTGTGACGCGACTCTTGATGCCCTCCAGCAGAGCCAAGAGTTGGTTCCATTCCGCTTGCGAGAGGTGGTTGTTCTTGTCGTGGGCAAACGTGTCCGTGTTCAGGCCGTGTGAGAGCTTCAGAATGACGAGCTCCTTGTTGGCAGCAGTGAACTCGTTGATGCCGTCCACAATGGGACGAAGCTCCTCGCCGTTGCCGCCGTGCCACGCATCGGTGCCGTCATGAAACGAGTAGTGCCCTGTCTTCCAGTTGCCGCCGGCTATCACGGGACGGATGTCGAACCAGCGCGCCCCGCACTGCAGCTGATCTTTGATGCTCAGCTCTTGTGTTTTGGTGTTGATGGGCAGCCCCAGGCCCGAGCCACCACTAAAGACCGACATGCCCGAGTCGTGCGTCCCCGGCATCGAGAGCTCGCGCAGACTAAGACACGAGATCCTGCTGTACGTGGCATGCATCCAGTCTTGGGGCGGGTTGGATGACACCACCATGGGCTGGACCGCTGACGGGTTGGACGGCTGCGGCTCCGAGCTGGCGAGGACAAACGGCATGTTGTTATCAGTGTGCCACTCCAGCCGGAGCGCCGAGTCGGCAGAGTTGTGAAGCGTTTCTAGGCCCATAAACACCACTTGGACCCCAGGGATGAAAGGGTTGGCGCCCAGCTTTTGGTGGTATTGAATTTCAAAGGCTGGAGGCGACCCAGGGCTCACAGCGTTGATGGCGTATCTGCACTCGGCGCCGTCGTCTCTGCGGCCTGTTCCCTCCATGAAGACTCTGGTAGATGTGCCTGCGTGTGTTTTATCTTAACAACGCAGCCGGGTCCAAGTGGGAAAAGAGGGAGCCTGAAAACCTTGGCAGAACTCACCTGGCGCAATGGTTTGGGGGAAATCCCATGTCTTCATCTGATACTGGTGTTGATAGATCTTGGTAAAGGCCCAGGGCGTGGCATTGATGAGAAGGAAGAAAGCGCCTCTGCTAGCTCGGCCTTCCAGCTCATCATTGGGGCCACCGTCGTTAGAGTCGCGGACCGGCGTGACTAGACCCCCTCGCCTGTCGTAGGAAGGGTTCGTAGCAATATCAGACGTGATGTCCTGGACAGGTCCAGAGGCGGGGAGAGCAGTGGCTTGGCAGAGCAGGAATACCAAACCTGCCCACGGGTAACTTGAAACGAAAAGGCCGACGGGCCACGTGAATCTCATCGCGAAAGAGGACCAACGAGCAACTCGTTTCTGGATTTTTGGGTGTGTGCAACAACCGCAATTTGATCCCAGCTTCCCTGACTGAGCCTTCATATGTAGTAATTACTCATGACAACAAGAATAGGGGGATGATCACATGCCTGGTATCGCAAGGAATTAAGAGGCAACCTTGGCCGCATTCGGGGCCCAGGCAGAAGGGGAGCCCCGGTACATATTCCCAATCTGGCATGTGGTCGACAGAACGGGGCCCAGCAACCAACCTGAACCCCCCTGAAATTAACACCGGGAATGGAAGATACGTTGGATGGGATTGGCTCTCTCCGCACGGAATCCAAGTATGGATGTTTAATGCAAAGTATTTCCGGCCGTAGTAATTGGTTGGCCACCGTGGCGATTTATGCATCACAGCCCTCTCTGAAGCCCATCCAGGCCAAATCAACTGTAGGTAATTAGCGTGACCGGTTTTTGACACCTTCAGCGACATATAAATACCAGCCAAGTCCATGTCAAGTCGAACCGAGTCGGTCGAGCCCGTCACTCCAACGTTCCATTTAGGTATGTTCCTACCTGACACGCCGAGACATAACTCTCTAAGCCAGTCCCCCAAAGATACAAGATGCAACGTAACGCTGCGGGGCCTGGTCACAAAGTCATCAGCAGCATGTTATTATATATTCGTCACTAAGACACCGACGTAACAATCCCCTGCCATGTGCTGACCCCATTCATTATATTCTCCATTAAACACCCCCAATGACTTCTAGACCGCAATAGGGAATGCTCAGAGAGAAAACCATCTAGATAACGTATACACCACACAGGAAACTGAATACCAACAGCAAAATAGTCAGCTCATCGCTAATAATACCATGGCAATGCACAATGCTATCCTCTCCCATGCCCGCCGATCAAGTCCGACTTGCAATAATCCATGTCCTTGTCGACAATTTAGAAAATAGAACCCAAAACTGGGCCTGCCCTGGGCTGACGTCTATCTTGTCGCCCAGAAACAAACGATGTTATTCATGGTATACCCCTGATAGTGAACTTTTCAACCTTGTTGACGTCGAGGCCTCAGATTGCAACAACTGGCGTGCTCTGTCCAACCGAATTAGGGGACGGGCTCATCCACTGGCCGTCGTTGCTCAGCGTATCGAAACGACTTATACCATTTTCGGGGCTGTCGAGAATGGTTCCGAAGCTGCTAAAGTAGTATCCGGTAACGACGACCATGTAGCTGAGCAGCAAAATGCTACCCTTGAAGTAGTTGCTCTTGCCCTCTCCGTACATGTAGCTCAGCAAAAACACGCACAAGATGACCGTCACCATATCCCACTGGGGGAAAAGCAGGGTGAATGTGTATCGCGCGAGGTCCGCCCCTAACGGGATGTCGAGAGGATAGACGGCCGAGAAGAGAACTAGGGCGGGGATCTGCAAAAGGCACACCTGAAGGGCGTAGGCAGAGCCAATTTCCATGGAAAGCGCAATGTTGCCGTTCATGGCAAAGGAGATGGCGTTCAGGAACTCGGTCGTATTCGGCACAAGCGCAAACAGAGTGATGCCAAGGAACTTCTCATCAATCTCAAAGCTCTCGAGGACGACGTCCACTGTGTCAACCAGAATCTCTGCCACCATGGCATAAAGCACCGTGGCTCCCATCAGAATAATGGAGCTCTTGAGTCGGCTCCAGTTGGGCGCATCATGGCCGCCATGCCCGCCTCCTTGTGCCCCTGTCGACTCTCCGGTATCGTCGAGGTCAGGGAAGGTGGCAGTGCGAATCTGGCCCGGGGTGCGGCTGCCAACAACAGATGCCTGGGCTGCCGTTGAGATCGAAGCCGGTCCGTGTGCCGAGGTCCGCCTTGGCCCGTGAACATTGCGGGCAGCAACTGTTGCAGCTGTAGCAGCTATCTCGGCAACTTGGTGCACAAGATTGTTATTCTCGGCGTCGCTGAATCCCGGGATGTTGATAGTGGCGCCAAGGTTATCGTGGCCGTATATCGTCATCGACTTTGGAGGGACAACGTGGGGGGTGCCATTGACGCTGACGTTGCCCCCCACCAGAATGGCCGAATTGTGCCTCGTCTGCTCGTCCGACCTGGGCTGATGGCCGACTTGGCGAAGGGACTGGCCCAGGATGCGCTTGTACAGATGCGAATCACGAATGTCAACGCCAGTCGTGTCGCCCACCGACGGCGGGTTGCCCGAAGGTCGCGCGTGGCTGCTGTGGGGGGTGATGTGGTCATCATGCTTCTTCTCATCGGCATCTGTATTCCAGATGACGGCAGCGTGAGTGCGCAGAGTGAACCAGAGGCCAATGATATACGATAGGAAGAGCATGCTGGCGGCCATGTAGCAGTACGGACGGACGGCCTGGATGTAGAAGCGGTCGTTGAGGGCCGGCGTCTGGGAGAAGTAGCACCGGCGGCAGTCTCGCAACGCGCCTCCTCGAGTGGGGCTTCCGAAGTTGCTGCAGTCCTGGCAAGTGAGCTCGTGGGTGCCGTAGATCTGGTAGAAGAGCGTCGGGCCAAAGGCAGCAATGACGGCAAAAAGGAGCATGGTCGATGTCACGCCGGCCGATTTGGAGTTGAAGCGCTGCGTCTTGCGCTTGATTGCTCCACAGCACATGGAGATGCCGGGGAGAAACAGGATGCCGGCAAAGATGCTGCCCACGATGCTGCCTTCAACAAGCTGGGACTTGCCCTGTTTGAGCGCGACGCAATAGAGGAACACCTCGACCACGGTGGAGAAGAAGGCGTTGATTGCGGCGCCCAGGCCCATCGACGACTGGGCTGAGATGGACGCGACAGCTTGACCGATAAAGTAGGCCAGCGGGATAATAGAGGCCAAGCCGCCAATGAAGAGGAAGGCGGGCGACGTGAGGAAGTTGTCGACGTGCAGGACGCCTTCGAGGACGAGCCAGTCGAAGATGACGAAGAAGACAATGGCCATGAGGTTGATCAAGAAGACGTTGGTGCCATCGATGGTGTACTTCCAGTACTTGAGCCCAACGGCTCGATAGGTACAGAGCAGAATGGACGAGTGCGGTGCAGCGGGGGCGCGAGCAGAGGCTATGTCCGACTCGAAGGACAGCGCCAGAGGATGCCGTCGGAGATGGTCAAGTAGAAGCATCGTGACCTTGCCCATAGGAATCCAAAACACCAGAAAGTAGCAGACGCCCGATACGATGAACAGCGAGGGCATGATCAGGAAGTAGAAGAAGGCAAAAAAGATGACTCGGCCAATGTTCCACTGGCCTCGACCAAACAAGCGCCGCTTCATGCGGGGGAGATCCGGGTCAGAGCCCCGTCCGCGGCCTCTGCCGAGAAGGCTGTCTGTCTCGTCAGGTTCCGAGTCGAGGCTCCGCCGAGACCGGCCGACGATGGACCGGCTCCCCTCGGGTCCGAAAAACAGTCGGCCGTATTCCAGGTCGCCGCTTTGCCACTGCTCATACTCGCTAATGCTCCTGCCCTCCCCTTGGTCCTCGTCCAGGTACCCCTCCTGTTGCTCCAGTCGCACGAACTTGCCGAAGGGATAGAAAAGGTAGGCGGCCAGGCCCCACAAGACTCGCCCGTACTCTCGCCCGCTAGGCGCGGCGGCGAAGAGGAAGCAGATGACGGCACCAACAAAGGCAATGCAGGCCATCCACCAGCCAAATGCCAATGTCCAGAGGAGGTTGAACAAGAGGAGCCAGTGGCTGACGTGTCCACCGGGCGACGAGTGGATGTCGCCCTCGGCTGTCTTTTGAACCGATCGGTCTTTCTTGTACAAAGCTGGCTTCCACAGTCTGATACCGAACGGATGTGTCTCGTTGATGGCCTGCTGGCGATCCTTCAGGGTGAAGCTCTCGGCGTCACTGATATCGCCATCGTCATCGCCGTCGTCTGGGGACTCGCCTGCGGGGCCCTCCTCGACAGCTATGTCTTGGGCAACCTCTTCCTCGGCGACAAGCTCTACGGGCGGCTCGATGCGCTCTTCGACTGGCTCCTCTACCTCCTCTTCGTCTGGGGACGCTTGCACACGAGGCAGCGTCGACGGGGCAAGGGTACGTCTCCGCACAGTGGAAGTATAACTGTGATGGCGTCCAACGGAATCGGCCTCGACCTCGGAGATACCATCATCAACGGAGAAGTACTCGCCGCGGTGGGGAGCCTGCGTGTTGGAGGATGTTCGACGCGGCATGGGCGGTTTCCGGGGACGGGGGCGGCCTCGGTCGGGGCCGAGCATGGGCGACCGCGCAGCAACTTGGCCTGGTCGTGGAACCGAAAGGTCGGATGCAGAAGGTTGACCTCCGTCAGCAGGGCTATTGCCTCCTATAGTCGGGCTGTGGATGGATCCTGGGAAGAGAGGACAGAGTAGGTCAGTTCCAGGTCCGAAGGTTAAACATGTGGCAGAAGGGGATGGAGGATGGGGTTTGGCTGCATGTACCATAGCTTGGTTCTGGTCTCCTTCGTACAGTATCGGTTGACTGGAAGCTATCAGAGAGGCCTTCGTCGTGGCCAACGACGATCTCGTATCTCGAGGGACGGCGGGTGTCGGTAGGCGAAGGATCTCCCGGCGACTCTTCGCCGGGCTGAGAGGGAGGGTCCATCGTGGCGGGAGGGCTTGGTATGGCCACGAGGAGTAGAAAATAATTAAGGAAGGATAAAGAACTATGTCGTTGTCTTGTGGTGTCAGATGTCCGAGGGGGATATTGGTTAACCCAAGCGCGAGACCGTGTTGGCGGATAGGCAATCACTTTTAATCGATGAGCGACGGTTGTGTAAGATGGGTTGGCATCACAGTTGCACAGGGCCGTGGCAAGAGTCGATTCATAGTACGAGGTGTGCTCTTGTCGCGGAGGGCAGGTGGGGAGGGAGACGAGAGAGGCGGTGGGAGTGAGGGCCAGTGACGGCGAGGATGGCAATCGCGGGTTGCGTCGAGGCGTGATGCGGTTGCGCAAAATAAACACACGGACAGGCCGATGGCGGATGGTGGGACGGGCGACGGGGGATGGGCCAAAGAGGCAGTAAGGACACAAGGTAAAAAAAAAAAAGCGCGAGATGTTGTGACCGCTCAAAATGGATACACCTGCCAGTGAGGTAGGTAGGTCTGTTCAACGAGGTGTCCCAAATGTCAGCCAAAGGAAGGATGGAGTCGGCGACTTTGGGGTTTGCGGAACCAGCGACCAAGAGAGACCGAAGCAGCTCCATCCTTCCTCATTAGCAAGGCAGGGAGCGGGATGGGTGGATTTCAGGGTTGGCCAGCGGCGTGGGCCCGGCTGCAGCTGTGGGTGCGGTACGGATGCAGTGCAGTTGCAGGTGACAAGAGTTGGCTGGCAAACGGCATTGGGGGGGGACCTGCCGCCAACATGGACCTGCCAGCTGTCAAATGCCCTGGGAACCTGGCCCGCGACGCCACCTTCAGCAAGTCGTCGGGTCCAGCGCAGGTGCATCCTTCCATGGGAGGCCCGGACTGCGACCCTGGTTTCCTTTTTGCGGGCCGTCGGCCAACATGCCCTCCTGCCTCCTCCAAGCTGTCACGTCTCTGCCAAGTTCCTTCTCTTTGCCAATCTCCAGCGCCGCTTTGGCGAAAACACAGCGCCCGACGGGTTACCTAAAAAACTCGAGTAAACGCCGGCCGAGCTGCGCCGGTTCCCCCGCCGCATGCTTCAAACTAAAATAGGAATACATACAAGAGCGACCAGGAGGCATTGCCAGTCCATCGCTACCTGGGTGGTTCTACTCTACATTGTCGATGTCTTAGACGTGATATCACATCGTAAACCGGCAGGTGGAGGTTGGAGAACTGTGGAACACGGCTTGGACGGATACAGGGATTCAACTTGAGAGAGGTTTGAAGGTTTATAGGTACATAGGTAGCCTGTAGAGCTGGCTGCTCACTTAAATCCATATCATTCGATAAGAGAATGGAAGTCTCGAGGAAGAAAGGAACATAGCTTAATTCCTCAAAAACAACACATGACAAAAGGAAATTCCAAATACACAAACCGGCTAGCGAGCATGCGGAGATCGGGCGTTGGGTGATGCTGGTGGCACAACTTTCACGCCATGTAGTTATTTGCTGTACATATACCTACCTATATACCAACAATCATCTTGGTTGAGGTTCGACCCAATTGCAGGCTTGGCGGTGACATCACAGCCTGCGATTCCTCTTTGAGCCACGAGAAGTCGGGGCACCCAACACCGACTGTCCGAGCTCAATTTCTGAGGCCCGAGCTTCCCGCTGCTGGAACAGGCCGGTCACGTGCAGCTTCAACAGCTGCCAACGGGACTTTGCATTGGCGGTCGGGCGCTTGGCTGTGTCAGCCGCGCTGCGTTGCGTGGGCCCTTAGCTGCCTTCGATCGGTGACCGATCTTCGTCAATATCGACGTCGCCATTTAACTTTGTGATTCCGCCAGATAGCTGACTTCAACTCAACCTCGCCACACACACAACAAACACCAAACGACATCTATACCATCCAAGCAGCGACACTACACCCACACTCGGACGCGATCGACATACGAGCCAGATTGCCCCCATCGCAACCCATCGCATCGAGCAGCGAACGCCGTCGGCCGAACTCAGTCACGATGGCGCTTGACAACTACTACCACAACAAGATCGAGGCCATGCAGCTCGAGATCCTCAAGGGTCAAGCTGTTCTGCGCCGCCTTGAAGCCCAGCGGAACGACTACAATTCACGGGTGCGCCTCCTCAGAGAAGAGCTTGGCCTGTTGCAACAACCAGGCTCGTACGTCGGCGAGGTGGTCAAGGTCATGAGCACCAAAAAGGTGCTCGTCAAGGTACATCCAGAGGGCAAATACGGTGCGTACCGGGTCCATCCACACCCATCCACCTATATATTCATCTATTCTTGATATCTCCTCCCTAGCACAGCACACAGCACAGCGCACACCACTAACAGAACTTCCCCCCTGTAGTCGTCGACGTCTCCGACTCGGTCGACATCACCAAGCTCACAGTCGGCAAGCGCGTAACCCTGCTCTCAGACTCGTACAAGCTCGAAAAGATGCTGCCCTCGTCTGTCGACCCGCTTGTCTCGCTCATGATGGTCGAGAAGGTGCCCGACAGCACTTACGACATGATCGGCGGCCTGGACCAACAGATCAAGGAAATCAAGGAGGTCATCGAACTCGGCCTCAAACACCCCGAATTGTTCGAATCGCTCGGCATTGCCCAGCCCAAGGGCGTGCTTCTTTACGGCCCCCCTGGTACCGGCAAGACCTTGCTAGCCCGCGCTGTCGCCCACCACACCGACTGCAAGTTTATTCGCGTCTCAGGTTCCGAGCTGGTGCAAAAGTACATTGGCGAGGGCAGCCGTATGGTACGCGAGCTGTTCGTCATGGCCCGCGAGCACGCCCCTAGCATCATCTTCATGGACGAGATTGACTCCATCGGCTCGTCTCGTGTCGAGGGCTCTTCGGGTGGCGACTCCGAAGTCCAGCGTACCATGCTGGAGCTGCTCAACCAGCTCGACGGTTTCGAGCCCACAAAGAACATCAAAGTCATCATGGCCACGAACCGCCTCGACATCCTTGACCCAGCCCTGCTGCGGCCCGGTCGCATTGACCGCAAGATCGAGTTCCCGCCACCGAGCGTCGAGGCCCGCGCCGACATTCTGCGCATTCACAGCCGCAAGATGAACCTGACGCGTGGCATCAACTTGACCAAGATTGCTGAGAAGATGAACGGCTGCTCCGGCGCAGAGCTCAAGGGTGTGTGCACTGAAGCCGGCATGTACGCCTTGCGCGAGAGGCGGGTACATGTCACCCAGGAGGACTTTGAGCTGGCTACGGCCAAGATCCTAAACAAGCACGACGATAAGGAAGTGTCACTGGCGAAGCTCTGGCGTTAAGCACACGGATGATGGTCATCTATTTCTCTATTCTTATAAAAAAGAAGGGGGAAGATGAAGGAATCAAAATGACAACGGAAAGGTTGTCTGCCACATTGCGGTGCCAGATTATTGCCGCCGGGGTATTAAACAATCGAACCACGGCAGAGCAGCAGCAGCAGCAAAGGACTGCGGCGGGTGACAGAGCTCTGTAATATGGCTATGTACTGTACAATACTCGGGAGGAGTGACTAATAGACAAACAAACCTATTGGGGGCGACATTAGACATGCTCAGTTTCCAATTCCATTTGTAATGTGCTGTGCTGCTCCGTTTGACCAAACGCAGTGTTGTTTATCTTTGAGCGATTTGCTCGTTATTTCTGCCTCGATCTCAACAATGTACATCCCTACTGACACAGTTGGTATATTAGATGGGATTTACTTGCGCACATCAGCTCTCTCTCATCGAAGAGAACACAAATAACAAAAAGTAGCAGCAAGATATTGCGTCTGCTGCGTCCCCTTGGAACTTGCTCTGCAGGCACGGTTGATGGCTTTGGAACTTTTATCAAGCGATGGGCAACCGATGGACAACCGGCCAAGCACACTTTTTTTTCTAGTCTTGTTGGTGTATGACGACAGCCTCGTAGATATATATATATGTATGTATAGTATGATATTGTTCGGACTAAGGTGGTTTTGCTCTTGTCAACACCATCCTCTAACTGTTGTTATACTACCCTGCTGCATGGGCGTATGCACCGCCAACATACAAGCTCCCTGTACATTTCACTGCATTTCATTCCATGCCACACATAACTCTTATCCAAAGCCAACGTAAACTGAACAAGAATAAGTAGACGATATCCTCGATACACCTAAACACCCGGACTTTGCAAATTTCCAGACCCTTTTCACCCAGGTCGCCGCCATGTATATATGTATGTATGGATGCTCTTGAGATGGTTATGCTCCCGGTCTGAAAACACTTTCTTAACAATGCGAAATGCGGATACCCTCATGGCATGTCAGTTCGGGTATCTAGACCCATCCACTCTAACCAAAGAGCAAGGGGTATGCATAACATGTACGAAGCCCGAAGCAGAAATCACAAACGTATTCACATTGCTAGACTCCCGCTTCTCCCCCTCCCCTTGCCGCCCCCGCCACGCTCTTGAAGTCGACATGTCCACTCGAGGACTGTCTCATAGCAGAGAACGAACTGCCGCAGGCTTTGCACCATACTCAGCCGCTGGCCGCGAAAGTCTTCGACCGTCCGAGCGATTAAATCGATGCTGTCATCATCCAACCAGCTAATATCGATCCCCTTCTCGTCCGAGCTCCTATCGCCTTCGGTCCCTGGCATCGAAATGTTGCCCAGGGTGAAAAACGCCGGTTGTTGAAATGTTGCCAGAGAGTCGATCTGGTCTGCTTGCTCTGTCATGGAAATATCGCCATCTATATCTCGGTCTAGCGCTTGTCGCTTCACTCTCCCTGTGTCGTTTGTCTGCTGGCAAATCAGCCGTTCCCTGTCATCAATCCTCTTGCTTATCTGCTTCGCTGTTCGCAGCCTTTGGCGCTTGAGCATGTCAATGACGCTGTCGACTGTACAAAAGGCGCCTGTGCGACCGCAACCAGCGGAGCAGTGCACCAACATGGGCCTAGAGAAATCATCCGACTCAGGTGCATCTTGCCAGGGCGATGCTGTGGTCCTCGATAGTTTTATAGGGAGCGTGGCGCGTTGCTGGGCATTAGCAAGCTCAACCAGAGCAAGAAGGTGGCTGGGTTGCGCAGGTGCGCCAAAGTCTGGCCAGGAAGGGTAATGGAGGTGAGTGATTTCGCGCATGGGCGAGAATGGGTGCGCCTGGTGACTGAGCGCGAACCTCCGGATGATCACAAAGGGTGCCTCAGCAGCACCAGCTAGCTGTGAGCCGAGTGGAGGTTGAGCAGTAGCGGGCGTGCCAGAAGGAAGGGTCGTTGTTGTGTTAGCGCGTCGGCGAGCGCCTTCGGCCTGGGGGTTCCACGAAGCTGAGCTCTCGTTCGAGTCTGCCGAAGGTCTTTCAGATGTCAAAGGGTGTAGCGTCGACTTGAGCACTGCATTGGAGTCCAACCGATACTTGTCAATATCCAGGGAGTGCTTCGTCTCAGATAGCGCGAGCAGCTTGATAGGACCAAAGTCATTGCCTTTCCAGTATGGGTGGCATTTTTGCTGGCCTCCTTCCGACTCGGCCGTTAGCATGACAATAACGCGGACATCTTGCTCCCAGATCACAGACCAAAAATCCTGCGCCATTGTCAGCATGCACTCATGACAGGAACAGAAGGACGAGAGGAAGTGGATGCGGCGTGTCACATACCTCAAAAGTGTCAGGCAATGGCCCTTGGCTGGCAATATATCGCTTGTGACTCTGGTTGGCCTGGATATGGCTCGCATTGACATAGTCGCATGCTCCGCTTGGTCGGTCCATGAGACGTACACGCGCATGCTCAAAGGGCAAGATGTCCTTATATCGGTTCTTCCTGCCCTTCTCTATGCCCGACAACTGAATCTTGCCGTCATCGTGGTTTTGGCCCCCGACCGAGTATGCCGCTCTCATCCGTGACTGTTCTTTCAGCTCGATCCGCAAAAATTTGTCCGAGACCTCTTTCCCGTGGTCACTGAACTTGGTTGCCTCTCGTAGCCATCGCGGCAAACGGCTCTCATCAAGGCCAGCAGGAACTCCAATATCCATCTGTCCAACGCCATCAACCAAGTCCTGGTTTTGCCGGATGTTGCTAAAGAAGGGGTTCACACTATTGCCGGCCGCGGGCAACATGACGCCACCAATGACGGGAGGGACGTTTGACCGCGCCCCATTGGAAATGGCAGACGCGTCCAACGACAAGCTCGGCGACGATCGTCCAGAGGTCCGATCGATCAGCTCTGGACACTCGGTACTAAAGGCCTTGAAACCTCCACGCAGGATGCTGGCAAGGCCAGAGTACCCCGCTTCGGTGAACTTGGCGATCATGTTTCTAGCCGAAACAGCATCGCGCTGGTCGGCTGAAAAGGCATCATACACGACCAAGTGGCTCACGCTGGACCAGCTGGCAAACTTTTTTTGGTCTTCGGCGGCTTGGAAGGTTTCTTGAAGTTTCTTTAAGTTGAACATTTTGCGTTTGAGCAAAGTAGTCGGTATACACAGGTTCAGCGCACCATTTACCCTGGAGTGCGCGAACTGTGGCGAAACTCGGAGGTCCAATAGCAAGATATCTGAGCCTTCGGCCTTTACAATCAGATCTCTCAGCTCAGTCGGGGATATCATGGGAGGAACAGGGGCGCTATCCAGCTTCGGAGGCAGCGTGCCTGCTCGAGCTTGCTGCTTCATGGGGCCAGGAGGTGGGGGGCCTGTTCTTCCATGGATCAGCGACAATCGAGGGTGACGATCATCGACCCGAGATATGGACGTGGCAGAGTGTCCCCATGAGGGGGGAGCAAATGCGGGCTCAAGCTGTGCAGGGGATTCGTGTCGGCCCATATTGAAAAACGAAGGGGGATTTAGAGACGCCTCCGAATTGCGTTTCGAATCCGCAGAAGCATAGGCCAAGTCTTGCAAGTTATCGGTGTCTTCACTCGCCTTCCTCCCAGTTGTGTCTTTTGTTCTTGGATTTCCGCCGAGAAGGCTAGACGCCTGTGCCACGGGAGCATCACATGTATCACTGCCGTGCGTATGCCATCTTGGCGGCGGACGGGGGCGCTGCAGCGCGGACGGTGTTGAGACCAAGGGGATGGGCGAGTTTCCGCCAGTCAAGCCGGTGGACAGACTGAAGCCTGAAATTCCCCGATTCGCATCCACCTGCTTCCGGAATGCCTCGAACTCAGGGTTGGCATCCAGGGGCATCTGCTTCGGTATTGCGGCGGCAAACGATTTCACTGAAGAGGTGGGCGGGCTCCAGTTCTCCCGCGGCAGTAGCGTCGAGTCGCGCGGGTCGGCGACAGACTCAACGGCCAGGCCAAAGTAGTTGGGGCTCGGGGTGCGGATGTCTTGAGCAGCAGCTCGACTTGCAACTGGGGAGAGTGTTGGAGGTTGCGGCTGGCCAACAGAATGTGGCGCCCGCGGTGAAGCCGTCGGAGTGCTGGTTGGTGGCGGCTTGCTCGAAAAAAACGACTGTGAAGTTGAGCGGGAATGGGCGGAGGCGTGCGGCGCGACTGGCGTCAGTCGGCCGGGTGTTTTCATTGTGTAGTATGCGATCCGGTCGTTGACCCTCTGCTCTGGAGGCATGATAGCTGGAAGAAGAAGCTAAACCGAGAACGAGGCTGGCGTTGTGCTTATCCCGACTTCGCGTTGCTGCTCAGCCGTTCTGTGTCTCCAGATACTCAGGTCTTACGTTTTCATAAAACCGCCATCTTCATCAAAACCGCCTGGGATATCAGATGAGAAGGGGACGGGATGGCAGATGATCGATCGTATATTCTCGGTCTGACTGTGAAGTCGGTAGGCGGGTGCGAGTGTGCGAATGTGGGGTCAGGGGGGTCGGCGTACGGTTGAGAAAGACAAGTGAAGGAAACGAGCCTGCAGGTGGAGGGGAACGACTTGGGCTCCCGGGGTTCTTGAAAAGGAAGCGGTGCAGGCTGTACATACAAGCGGAGTGGAGTCTGCTGTTGCGCAGGTGGAGAAGAACAGACAGCGGGCGCCTCTCGGGAGCTAGAGTAGGCTGTATGTACGGTGATGTCGTTGTTGCTTTGATCACGGCTCCAACAGGCTGACACGGCTCCGTTTTCTTCTCTTCTTCTTTTCCTTCTTTTTCTTGGCCTTTCTTTTCTATCTGGGCGCCGCCTTGCTCGCTACGTCTTATGTCGCGAGTCCCGGCCGGATGGAAAAGTCAAGCAGTCAGCCCACAGAAGCGTTGGGCGAGGAAGAGGAAAGGGCTTTCAGGGTGGTAGCCGAGTTGGCAGATGTGGGGGTTGTCGAGTCGGTTCAGGGTGATCGCCAACGACAATCAGACGATGAGGCGACTAATAATTGTTTGTTAGACTGCTAGTGTAGAAATGTGATGAAAATGACGATCCGAGGAACATCGCCAGGAACAGGACGTCAAGAGTCAGGGAGATGGCGGTCGTCCGGTGTAGCATAGAGTACATTGTCGGGGTGGGTGGTCTTGGACGATAGGAATGGAAGCGCAATGGCCTGGATTGCTTGGGTGAACCAAAGAAGGACAAGGGAGGGTTGATGTCAGGATGTGCAGGGATGTGGATTTCCTGAGGGAACAATCTGCAGTCCCGAAATGGCAAATGGCGCTACCTGACGTCTTGGCCTCCATTGCAAATCGACGAGGCGAAAGCGCTGAAGACAAGTACAGGTACGTACCCACCCTGCTAACCAGTACAACCGCACATCCCACCATGTCTTTATTTCAGGGCTTCTCAGGCGGTGTGTATAAGGCTGTACGCTGGGATACATGTCCGACTCGACTCTTCCTAACCAGACAACCAGTCTTGCCAGTATACATACACGTACGTACCTCGCACGACAAGCACGGATGCCTCGATACAGAAACTCGACACTTGCATGTGCTTTAAGCAAGCAGCGAAGGAAGGTGATGGTATCCGAAAAGTGAAAGTGTTTTCTCCCCGCCCAGTCCAGCATTCATTCCAGCGTTGGGCGAGCGGCGGCGACAACGACGGTGACCGAAGGAAAAAGACGGGGCGTGGCGGGCGTCCTTGCGTCACTGCTCGTCATGGGCTCAGACAATCGTAGGTTGGCGGTCGTACCGGAAAGTTCGAGTGCCGTTGCAGATTGGTGAGCCCCAATCTCAGACAAAAAAAACGCCCTGGTACTCACGGTGCTCAGCGCAGCGGTCTAGAACTAGACAGACTCAAGCGTGAAACAAAGAAAAGGACAGATGCTGCATCTTTGACGACTTTGGTCGGATTCTGACAACTCGATTTAATTTAGATGCAGAAGAACCTGGCAGAGTTGGCTTTCCAGCACGCCTCAAAGGAACGCTTGGAAGGGACTGATGGGAATGTGTGCCCTTTCCCCTCCCACGTTCTTGTCACAACCGCGTGCGAAAGCCGAATCCGAAAGCCACGCGACGCACAACCGACGGTGGCTGCCAGTTGCGCTAAGAGACTCCAATGCCAATGGGAAGGTGAGAATATCGCAACCTGGAAGTACTACATGTACCGGAATGTACTGAGACCTGCAGATGCTCCAGCGGGGGCTGGCGGGGCGAACAACGTCATAGGGCAGATGTGGGTGCCTTAATTCCGAATCTCGAAGAACCCCTGAACCTTGCACAGCTTGGTCTGCAGACTGACACTGTGGGGCACCATCTCAAATCTTTGTTTTGGATCCATCCCCTAGGTATCGAACACCAGTATTTCGCACAATAATCGCGTGCAAAGACACTAACATGTATGCATATATATAAAAGAACCTGGAAGTTCCCATCCTCGAGGCAGCGACGACCTGGAAGCGGAAGGGTGGACGGAAACAAAAGACCAGGGTCGGGTCCCGGCGAAACCATCCGTCAATGCGCCCGCGCCGCCATTCTCTTCTATTCTCTCCATATCCGTGCCCGTAAGCCGTATTTAACGGATGGAATTGGCTTCATTACTTAGGGGCGGAGCCTTTTTCTATAGAGGGTGCCAAAACCGTGGGACAGTATTTTATTCTGAGACAACTAAAATTATATAGGGAAATTTTCAGTTATAGTTTTTTTATTAATCCAACTTACTAAAAAATATATAAAAAATATATAAAAAATATATAAAAAATATATAAAAAATATATAAAAAATATATAAAAAATATTTTATAATATATTTATTTTAT
Organism: Lasiosphaeriaceae sp. G1095; assembly: GCA_027569635.1. Classification (NCBI taxonomy): domain Eukaryota; kingdom Fungi; phylum Ascomycota; class Sordariomycetes; order Sordariales; family Lasiosphaeriaceae; species Lasiosphaeriaceae sp. G1095. The sequence goes on along the minus strand of JAPDFK010000212.1, from coordinate 2,529 downwards.
TTTATTATAATTGATTTTTAAAAGAATTTTTATATAATAGAAAGATAGATTTTTTATTATTATACTTATAACTCCTTATAAGGTGGGGTAGGTATGCCTGATTAAGGTAGTTACAATGGTGGTAATAAGTAGAGCGAGTAATGATTAATAAAGGTATAAGACTTCAACCTGGCCCTCGTAATAAGAGGTAGGTGAGGGCTATTGCTTATATATATAGTTGGAAGACTGAGCTCTCTTATAAAAGTGTAGTTATGCTACAGTGTAGCTCCCTGTAAGAAGGGTTAGTAGCCAGGGTGACAAGAGTGATGCACAATGGTTGCGAGGTCAAAGATGAGCAGGTATGATGCATTGGCAACACTGATCTCTAGCTCTCTCTAACTCTACGGGCGCGCAGCCTCCTCTTTATGCTCTAAGCCCGTGCTCTCAGCCCCACACAAGCTACACAGCCTGCCACAGTTCTACTAGTACAACCCGCCATGACACTCCCTATAGCTTGTAAGGTAGTATGTGCACATAGGTGGGGGGCGCGCATAGGTAGGTTAGGGGAGTATATGTATTGGGGTACTCCTTTCTTACAACTATCCCCCCCTCTATAGTTAACATCCTCATTAAGCTTTTTTATTTAGTTACCCTTATTCTTCTTTTAATAATAAAAGCTTTAGTAGCGCAGTAATTAGCATGCTAATCTCTTAACTAAAAGTTAAGAGTTTGAATCCTTTTTAAGGTATTTTTGCATTTTAGTTTATAGAAATAGGTTAGAGTATAAAGATACTTTTTTTTTTTTAATTAATTGTTTTATTTCTAATGTTTTTATTTTACTTTTTTTTTATATTTTCCTAGTAGCTTATATACATTAGTTAAGTATTTGCATAGTTCCTAAGTATTATACTTTATAAACTAGCTTATCTATTTAATTAAAAAAAATTCTTATATTTTTATATTTTATAATATTTTCTACTTTTTACTTTTCTTCTTTATTTATAATTTCTAGTAATAATAATGCTTTTTAGCTTTTAGTAATATATTTTTTTTTAATAAGAAAATTAGGAAGATATTATATAGTTAAACGTATTTAATTAATAGTTAAATTTAGTATATTTAATTATTAAGTTTTTTTTTATTTTAATTAGAATAAATTTTAATATTAGCTTTTTTCTAATTTTAAATTAGAAATTTTAAATCAAAAAGCTTACAATTTCTTTTTTTTTAAATTCTACTTATTAATATTATATATTATAGTATTTTTTTGGTAAATTTATAGCTTTTTATTAGTAATAGTATATTTGTTTTTATAGTTAAACAAGCTTATTTAGCTATTTATAATTTTTTTGTACTTTTAATTGTATAAAAGGTATATAATTTATTATTTAAAAGTAATAATTGTATAAAGCTTTAAATAAACTTATACTAATAGTTAAGTAAATGTTATTATTATAAGTAAATTTAGCTTCTAGGAAAAGTAGTATTTATTAAGCTTTTTCACTAATAAAATATTTTAAATAATATTAAAAGCTTTAATACATTCATTTTAACTAGCTATTAGTTTGTAAATAGTAAATAATTAAAAGTTTTTATTTAATTTAATAAGCTTTAAATAATTTAATTTAAAATTTGCTAGTTAATAGAAAATTTTAATTAAAAATTATATTTAATAATATATTAAAATAGTATTTTATATGTTTATAAAGCAATTACGTTAATTTAATAATAATAATAATAATTATAATAAAAAGTATAATTTTAATAAATTTATTAATAATTATTAAAATTATATTAATAATATAATTTTAATATTAACAAAATAATAGCTTTATAATAAAATTTATATTAATTTTTTTAAATAATTACGTTAATAATAAAAGGGAAGTTAGTTTATTATAAGGTTTATATTTAAATTATTAGTTTTTTAAATAAACTTAATATTAGTTAATATAAGTTTACATTTCTATATTAATATTCTTTTAATAAAATCTCCATTTTAATAAGTTTACTATTTTTTAGCTTTTAAAATGCTTTATATAAGGGTTATTATAGTATAGTTATATAAGTTTTTTTTAAATTGCTAATACTATTAAAATTACTAACTTACTTTTAAACTAAAGGGCTTTTTTATTATTAATATTATTATTTTTTAGCTTACTTTAAGTTTTAATATTTATATGCTATATACTATTATTCCTTAAATTTAGCTTAGTACTTGTGTAGTTTATACTATTATTTCCTAGTTTTTTTTTAAACTTAATATTTGTATATTTTTAATTTTCAAATATTATTTATATTTAAATGTTATATTTAATATTCTTTTTTTATAAAGTAATAACTAACTTATAAAACCTATAATTAAAGTTTTATTTTTTAGCTATTTTATTAATATAAACTTTTATTATAATTATATAAAAGATTAATAAGTTAATATATTAAATACTTTATTATAATTATTTTTTATCTTTTTAATTTAACTACTTTAGTTAAATTAAATATTTTTATAAGTTTGTAATAGTTCTTTTAATATAATATTTTAACTTTTTT